>WBNM01038331.1:146383-339055 GCA_013399055.1 Ramphastos sulfuratus
CCCCCCCCCCCCCTAGTCCAAATATATTTATTCATACAGAGAAAATATTCTACAAACTCTTTTTTTTCAACCTCTGCTTCCAATTTTGGTAATTTTACTCTAAAACAAAGCAATTCCACCTAATAGAGCAAGCTACTTATATTCTCATTTTGACACTCTTGCAGAGTGGACCAAATTAAAACAATCAATAGGAATAAAGGTTGCACAACGAGCTTCTGAATAGAGATGTTTGTTCCTATTAAATATACTTCTGTGTCCAAACAGCTTGGTAGCACACAGTATCACAGTATCAGCAAGGTTGGAAAAGGCCTCAAAGATCATCAAGTCCAACCCACTACCACAGACCTCAAGACTAGACCATGGCACCAAGTGCCACATCCAAACGTGCCTTGAACACCTCCAGGGACGGTGACTCCACCACCTCCCTGGGCAGCCCATTCCAGTAGCGAATGACTCTCTCGGTGAAGAACTTTCTCCTCACCTCCAGCCTAAACTTCCCCTGGCACAGCTTGAGAATGTGACCTCTTGTTCTGGTGCTGGTTGCCTGAGAGAAGAAAGCAACCTCCTGCTGGCCACAACCACCCTTCAGGTAGTTGTAGACAGCAATAAGGTCTCCCCTGAGCCTCCTCTTCACCAGGCTAAACAATCCCAGCTCCCTCAGCCTCTCCTCATAGGGCTTGTGCTCGAGGCCTCTCACCAGCCTCATTGCCCTTCTCTGGACATGCTCAAGCACCTCAATGTCCTTCTTAAATTGAGGGGCCCAGAACTGGACACAGTACTCAAGGTGTGGCCTAACCAGTGCAGAGTACAGGGGGAGAATGACCTCCCTGCTCCTGCTGGCCACACTATTCCTGATGCAGGCCAGGATGCCACTGGCCTTCTTGGCCACCTGGGCACACTGCTGGCTCATGTTTAGGCGGGTGTCAATCAGCACCCCCAGATCCCTTTCTGTTTGGCTGCTCTCCAGCCAGTCCGACCCCAGCCTGTAGCTCTGCATGGGGTTGTTGTGGCCAAAGTGCAGCCCCTGGCACTTGGATTTGTTGAAAGCCATCCCATTGGACTCTGCCCATCTGTCCAGGCGCTCGAGGTCCCACTGCAGAGCCCTTCTGCCCTCCAACCGACCAACATCAGTCCCCAGATCTACTGCTGCCTTTGTAATTTACCTAGCTTTGCTTCAGTTCACCAACATCCCCCTGCCCCACTCACCTTTTTCTATATTATCTGTAGAATTTATTTCATTTTTTTTTAATTAATGAAATTAAAAGCCTATTATAGATGTTAAGATTAGCAACATATAAGAAAGGGGAGTGCAATTACAGCTCTGAAAACGGCTTCTAAGTAAAAAAAAAAAAACACCCCACAGGCAGCAGTCTAGTAAGATCAATTAGGCACAGTAATAGCACTGTCATCATCCTGTAACTCCTGTGCCTTTCCATTGCTTCATTTGATTGCACAATAAGCAGTAGAATAACTCACTGAGAACATGTCTGCAAGATGCTGCTAGCTGCTCTGCCCAATAAAGGAGGAGAGGAATAATTCTTGAACAAATTTTGAATGTTGCTAATTAAGCATATAAAGCATATGGTGCATATGCTATATTTCACGCAAAACAGAATTTGTTTCTTACACTAGTAACATTTTTTAGTGGTGCAATGAAACACAGCTCATGGTCATGTCAATGAAGACTGAGTCCAGGAACCACTTGTTTACCACAATTCAGGTACCACCATATTGCACTAAATTACATACTGTTAGAAATATTCATATTTCTTAGCTAACTGGTCCTTAATGAGTCTAACAAAGATACTTGAGGGCTGGATTGTAAAAAGAAACTCCTAAAAAGAAGTCTGCTACAAGCAGAATTGATTTAGTAGCTACAATTAATCTACTATGTTTAAATCCTCTATGCCACACCTTTTCTCAGGTGTTATTTAGCTTTACATTTAAAGATTAGCAAAGAAATAAACATATCCAAGACCTTGTTCCTATCACTACCTATATGCAAAAGATTGTCTCAACATTTTGCACAGATCATTCCCTTATCTTCCAATATCTGTCCACAGCTAACAGAATCCATTTCCAAAGTGGTTTTTAAAATGTTATTTCATTAACTTTTTCCTCACATAGATTTTTTTTTTTTTTTTTTTAATGTCTAAGGGCCATATAGTTCTGACAGCCAGGCTTCAAATTCTGGTTTCTGTCCCAGTTGAGACACGAAGCTTGAACATTCTGAACAGAAAACAGAATATAGCTTGGGTCTAGTCATGTCATATGGGGCAGTGTCATAACACTAAAAGAAATAGGAAGGAATGTAACATTAAAAATAAGACAGTGCAGGCACTGTGCTATTAAGCTATTCTAATGTTTCTTCCAATAAAACCTCACTGAAATCTGGCTAAGATACTCTCAATGGAGACTAAATACACACAAGCATTAAAAGAGTTCTTGCAGTTCTTGGTCTAAAGATTTCATACATGTAGGCTAGTGTATAATTAATCATTCATATTACTACTTAAGTTACATTGTAGTGCAAAAGGCAGTTCAAGTGCTACCATTCAGAACACTGCCAAAAGGGTAGTGGAAAGGGAATGCTCCACACACAAACACTACAAACAGGACATACAAGCTGATTCTAGATCAGTAATTTAGTTAAATACAATTCAAAAAGGTAGGCATGAAAGATACAGACCATGTCTTTAAATTTTAAAAGTACTGCTGCTTTTATAGGCAACTGCTTCTTGCTTAACAACAACAAAGATTCACTGTTTTAGACAGGTTTGCATGACCATGATTTTCCTAAGATATCATTTTTTTTTTCCCCGCAATGCCAAGTATAAAAGATTCTCAGTGGCTCAGAGACATTTCACGGTGACTAGAGACTGATAAATTTTAGATTTAATGACAAAAAAAACCCCAAACAACCCACAATATTTACATTGTGAAATCAAAACACATCTACAGCAAGTTTTCCCATTTTCCCTTGTGCCCAGGATCTCATACTAGGAACAGAAAATAAATGCAAAGACATGGAAAAGCCATGAATCTGAGATAAAGGATAAAATGTCAACAGTACCCTCCAGACTTTCAAAATGCTTTCATTTGCGTTTCTGATGTACACCATGGTTCCTCTGAAATTACTCCCTAGTATAATTGCTTGACACATCTGTCATATTTCATGCACTTGAGAAGTTATTCAGCCTTCATATTGTTCCATATGTACTAAGCTTGGCAAGTGAGAGCAGTCAGCAAGAATTTACCAATGGTAAACCATGCCTGACCAGCCTGTTTGCCTTTTATGATAAAGGATAAAGTGTCTGGATTTGCAAATGCCCTTTATCCCAACAAGGCTTTCGGCACTGTCTTCCACAGCCTTCTCTTCTGGGACCTGTCATGTTTGTCAGTGGCCTGGAAATAGGAGGGCGCTTACTCAGCAAGTATTCGGTTGGCAAAAAAATGAAGAGGCAACTCCTAATCGATATACAAAGGCAGTTGTCCTGTGAGGAGAAGCTGAGGTTCCAGGACTTGTTCATCAGGGAGAAGGGATGGCTTTGGGAATACACAGCAGCAGCACCCCCACGTCCATGGAGAGGTTACAAAGAAGGTGGTTACAAAGAAGGTTACAATAGCAGGAAGGCAAAAAAGAACAGGCAAACTGAAAATGATGTACTGGTTATAAGAAAAGACATTTTTTCCCCCCACTATTAGGACAGTAGAACAGCCTGCCCAGAGAATCTGTGCAGTCTCCAGCCTTGAAGGTTTTCAGGATCCAAAGGAATTAAGCCCTAAGCAGCCAGGGCTAGCCTCTGGACTGACCTTGCTTGGAACAGCAAGTTGATTTAGAAACCTTCTAAGATCCCTTCCAAACCAAACTATTCTATGATTCTATTAAATCAATATTCAGTTGATCATGGTTATAGATTTTCCAGTATAGATATACACTATAGATGAACATGAATTAATATGAATAAAACCCAGTTATCAATATACTACAAAGTGTAATACATATCCCAGAGCATCTTAGATTTCCTAGAATCCACTACAAAGAAAAACAAGAGAAGCTAGAAAAGAGACTGCCTAAGGGAGAAATTTGTGAACTCTAGTCTTTCTGTACCCATTCATTTTTAATGAGTTGCCATGAAAAATTAAAATAGGTCCTTACATTTTATAATCCATGATCTACTTTTCTACTGTTTAATGAAATTATTTTTTCTCCTTTTTAAAGAGAAAATAAAGGGTGATAGCTGCTATAAAAACTTGGGTTTGCTATGTAACTGCAACTATAATATACTAAATATGCACTGGGAAGTGCAGGACTTTGCAACAGACTGAAACAATTACAGGTCATGCTGGCCCTCCTTTCCCTCCACCTTCTCCACCAAGTCATTTTTCACACATCACTGAAGGGTTCTCTGTAAGACTAGTTACCCTTTTTTCTTACATAAAGGGTATCAGGGACAGTAGTAAATCTTGGAAGTTCCCACATGTTGTGTTGTCATGGGTTAAGTTGAATATTTACTGCTGTTATTCAAAATCATCCCGCCCTGTGCCAGCTTCAAATTGAAAGTACTGGCTGGAGCAGTACTATAGGGTTCCAAGTTCAGATTGTAATGAGAGGCTTTGTGTTCTGGTTGCTGCTTCTGGATTCCAGGTTTTTGGGTGTTGGCTCTTTCCCATGGGAATAGCAGCAAGATGAGTGGGAGTTGGCTAGTTCCCCGTTTTTCTGCTTTAAGCTGCACCTTTTTTTCCCCTGCAAATAGAATAAGCTAGGGTAATTGTGCATTGTATTATTATCCGATTTGCTCAGTGAAACTTCTTAACTCAGTTTTAGTGTGTTACTTTTCCCTCATGGCTGTGTTGCAGGGAAACAGGCAGGTTTGCCTGTTCATAGTGCTTTTACCTGTTACATGGGCCTATTTGCAAAATGCCTGACATAGGGGCTCTATGTCTTACTTCAGAAAGGGAACACAGCAAAAGCCTTCATTTTGGAAAAGCCTATAAACCTGAGTTGTTTGACAATCAGATGTCTTTTCCTTTTTTCTGGAATAGCAATATAAACCAGTATATCCCATGACAGGAAACCACAAGAGGTTCCTATAAATCTCCTCATTAGTATGACACTTTTGTATCAGCTGGGAGTTAGCACTATAAAGCCTCTAAAACTTCTGTATTCTCATTCTATACATAATGCATTTATTTCACTTATGGGATATTTGCCATTAACATATTAAAATAAAACAATATAACCCAGAAAACAATAAAAATGAGGGCAGTTTTGCCAATACATCATACATTCTTCAAAACATTGCTATCAAGTCTTTACTGCTAATTGCAAAAAAGACACCCAAATGAATAACCCATTCTTTAGAGAAAAGCAGCAATTCCTGCCCCCTCCCCCCAACTGAGATTCAAAGAAGATACTTTCACCATTTTTATTAAACTGATATTTAACCAAATGTATTGTGGTGCAAAAACAACTTTCTGTACTTCCATGTTACATGGATTGTGTCAGCTCTTGTCCTACTAAACAACACCATTAAGACAAAAATGTTTACAGAATACTTGCCCATTTTGACAGGCTAACATGGTCCTGTATACACAAAAAAAAAGAAATATACTTGCGTTTCATAGAGCTTAAAGAGAATTGGTTTGCATGACCTATAATGTATTTTGAAATGTAAGCAGTTCCTACACAATTCCATAATGGACCCAAGACATTTCAAAAATTTTCATGCAACAACCAAAATGCAACAGCCACACAGAAAGGACTCTTTCTCAGTCCATCTGCCCAATTTAGTCTCATTTATACCTACCTAGACAGGCCTTTGGACCCCTATTTTGACTTTCAGGTACTTCTTACTGGTCATTTACGTGAGAAATCAGCCTTGAATAGGTCAAGATATGATTCCTGAGTTGGAATAGTGTTTTCAGATGAGTTTTTACAAATTGTTCTATTTTTACACAAGCTCTGTCATTTTCCAGTGGAGAAAAGGTGCAACTCAAATAACTTATTAACATAAACACCACTATTTGATGCACAAATAAGTCATGCTTAAGAAATGAAACAGAGATGTATAATGAACAAAAAAATTCTAAGACCTCTGCTTTATTTTTTGCAAAGGTTGAGAATGCAATAGACTGTATTCTCTGTAAATGTAAGAAGGAAGACCAAATGGAAATGGTCTTTGAATACCAACTTGGGAAACTTGGTTTATTCTATCCTTAAAAAATATATATATATATATTTCTTACATGATGCTTGCTACATAATTTACAAAATTGTATTGCACCACCATCTGTGAAGTACAATACCACACAAATCATAATGATTATAATAGTTGCATATCACTCAACTACTTTTTGAAATTTTAGAACAAAACAGTATAAAAACAACCACTTGGAGTCAAAAGAGGATTGTATCATACACGGTAATTTGGTAATTTAATAAATCTCCTCTCAATTAGGTGGTAAGAGAAATATAGAATTTTGCTTACTATAATGCTGTTCAATCTGGATAATCAACATGAAATCTCCCCTGTGGTCCATATGCAATTTCTGATCTTGATAGAACATGCACACAAGAAAAGAAACCATTCTCAGTAATCCACATAAGGCATTCCCAGGTATCTGGGGATTTGTTTTTGCAAGCCTGTACAAAATTTCAGTAGTGACTTATATGTTCCTGCATATCAGCTGAAATGTCAAAATAGCCAATCTTTGAGAGCTGCATTTCCATTAAAATCATAAAAGAAGTTGACTGCATTTTTTCCATTGGCCCCCCTGGTACTGACCCAGACCTTAAACTTTTTAATTGCCTTTGCTCACTAGCACTGTGTGCTTGTCATAAATTTGACTAAATTATTGCACACTCAACATTCTACACCATTTCCAGAGTAAATGTGTCTACCAAACACAAGTGACAGCAGGAATCTCTGCATCGTATTTTCTTCTGCATATTAATCCATCAAAGAATTTATCATTTTCAAAAATGAAAATAGACCCCAAGAAAAAACAACTTCGGAAAGTGACAGAATCTGACAAATGACTGGAACTTTTTTATTGTTGCTTTTCTATGAGTTTGTTAGGGTTTTTTTAATAGTTCATAATTTGTAAGGTTTTACAAAATGATACCAAGAGAAGTAAAATAAAGCTGCTGATGTTGTTGACATTACAAGATGGAAAGGATGAATTAGTGAATCAGTCTCAGTGGAATCATGGATTAAAATATGAAACATATCAACATATCATTGAAGATACTTACCAAGACCAAAAATAAATCTGAAGACTGCATTTAGAGCAAGACAATAATAAACCATCAGAAAATAGTCATAAATTATTGAGCAATGAATCTAGTATTTTTTTCCATGGGATGAAAAATCAATTTGACAAAATGCGTTTAATGTATTACATTTGGTATAGACACATTGCAAGAAAATAATTAAAGTTTCTAAAGCTTGTAAAATGTGCATTACATTATAATTATGTGATAATATACAACAATCTCCCTTTCTGGAGATACTCAGAAGCCATCCGGACATGGTCCTGAGCAGCCTGCTCCAATTTAGGGGGTTGAATAAGATGACTTCCAGAGGACCCTTCCAACCTATACCATTCTGTGATTCCGTGATTTGGTATCAAGTCATTTAAGTGCAGAACAATAACAAAATAATCCTGATTTACATTCCTATGACAGTCACTTAATTTCGGTATTGTGAAAAATAAAATTGTGAAATTTGATGAGGTTTGTTTTTTTCTAAGCCTCCATTTTATGGACAAAACAATGTAAAAGTGTTCTTTACTGGACATATAAAACAAGATCATAGAACAGAGTCATAGAATGGTTTAGACTGGAAACGACCTCAAAGATCATCTAGTTCCAACCCCCTGCCATAGGCAGGGACACCTCCCACTAGAACAGGTCACTCAAGGCCTCGTCCAACCTGGCCTTGAACACCTCCAGGGAGGGAGCAGCCACAACCTCCCTGGGGAACCTGTTCCAGTGTTTCGCCACCTTCACTGTAAAGAACTTCTTCATAACTTCCAATTTAAACCTCCCCTCTTCCAGTTTAAATCCATTACTCCTCATTCTATCATTACAAGACCTTGTAAATAATCCCTCCCCAGTCCTCCTGTAGGCTCCCTTCAGATACCAGAAGACTACTACAAGGTCTCCTCAAAGCCTTCTCTTCTCCAGGCTGAGAAGGCTTCAAGGAGATGATGTAGCCCAGAAAGAAAACTACTTTTTGCTTCTCAGAAGAAAACATTTCTTTTCAACTTACATAGTGACAAAAATACTTTAGTAAAGGAGAAGAATTAAAGGTCTGATACAGACACATTCAGCAGCATCTACTTCATCAATAGTGTACTCATCGTTTTGATCACAAGTCAAGCTCCCAGCTCCATTGGCACTATATTAGCTAAAAATGAGATTAATGTATAGTTTTTACCAACTCCACACCTGTATGTCTCCTTAGGAGAAGGTGGCAGAATTATCTATATGCCTGTACAGACATTTTCTAAAATTATCAGGACAGTATGTATATATCTTATAGAGAAATTTACTTATGGTACACTACATGTACCATAAGTACATGGTATTACCACTACAATATTTTGTTTTAATAAAGGCTCTTATGACTGGAACTAGGTGCACAAATTCTCCCTGCATGTCTGGTGGAGCTGTCAGCTCATTATTGTTCACTAACTCCTTTAAATCACTCCCTTAGGTATAAAACCCATCAGGATTTATTTCCATTCACAATTACAAGTAATATAAGGCAACGGTTCAGAAATCTGAGAGAGGGGAGGGGTTAACTGGCCTTTGATCTATAATTACAGCAAGGAGTGTGAATATAAACTATGGAATGCTTTGAAGGAGTGCTATCTATTTTATAGATATAAATTCTTAGTTTTACTGACTAGGGAAAACAACAGTTCAAACTTGCAATAAATGTGTATGCGGTGAGGCTGGGAGATAAACAAGTAAGACCTTCTCCCAGTAACATTTGTTGTACATTTACAACAAATAAACTACATTAAATGCTTACATGTAGAAAATAAGACTTCATATTAAAGTGAACAGCTCACCTTAAAAACATTTCTCTTGTGAAGTCTGACAGTGCTTGAACTCCATAAAGAAACAGTCAACCTTACCTGCACAGATTAAGGTTGCTATAAATAATGGATTAAGAACCACATAATAAAGTATTTGGGTATTTACTTCATGTCTAATGTCTAATTGAAAGCACCTTGATTTTTAATATGTAGGAAATTAATCACATGTTCACTATGCACAGCTTTCAAGTTAATCCAGAAACTTTTTTTTTGGGGGGGGGGCACCTAACTAAACATCCAAACAACACTGAACATTTTGCTAAATAATTAGAATTATAATCCCAAACAATCAATGTCCTACTATGAGAAGGACTACAGACGGGTGACACTTAAAAGTCACCATGTGCCATGGTCTTTTTCAGTAGAATCAGAGCACTGGAAATCCATCAAGTGCTAAGAGAGCAAAACACCCAAAGTGGCAGGTAAGGTGAATATGGGAGATACACAGATGTGCACACGCATGGTGCAAAAACAACATATCATGAGTAACAGACATAAGAGGTTTGCCAGGAGTCTTAGAGTCACATACTTATGAAAGCATTTTAAAATGCAAGGGTGGTATTTTTAATATGCTTTACAGACTTAAAGCTTTCTACTGCCACTTTATATGATCTTTGCACTTGAAACAGGCACATGCATCTCCACTAAATTTACCTGAAAGGTGAAAGAGATGAATAAATAAAGAAAATGCATTACAGAAAGGGATTAAGCTAACGTGTGCTTGAGGAATTTGGGGATATCTGCAGCTGCTCTAACCTCTGCTTTCATTTTAAAAGCAAGACACAAATATACATGTACTGTGTAGACAACTCTTTATTTTGATCCACTTTAATACTTACCAGATGCATGGAGATCAAAGAAACTCTCTCTGAGGCTACTGTTGTGGCCAAGTCAAACCTCCAGAGAAAATGCCTGAGAAATCAGATACTTATGTTCATAAAACAAATGAGCTTGTGTGAATCTGTTGCTAGTAGCTGCAGAACTTAACTGCTGTCCAACTTTCGACCCCTCATACTACAAACAAATTGAATATTGTTCCACCTTTAATTTCACCTTTGAAATAACATCTTAAATTTTCTATAGACATCTCAGTCAAAATAACACTGTTTAGCATATGCGTGATGCATTACAGTATTTATTAATAATAATGAAGTGACCAATGTTTCCTGAATGCTTATTTCACCTGTCTCAGAATTCAGACTCCTCTTTGCAGTGAGCTAATAAAACAAGAGAAAAAAAAAAGTCATCCCCACCAACTTCAAATTTTCAATCCTCTTCTAACTTTCGCACCCTAACCTGCACATTACACAATCCAGCATTGACTCTTGGACCACATGCTCAGGCTTGGCATGGGGTCAGAGAATAAAGTATCTTGTATTTGGACAGGACAGATACTGACAAGAGATAACCAATGTTCTTGAGCCTGTGCAAGTCTGAAAACAAGGAGATCAGTGTATTATCAGCCTGACACTTGTCATGTTATAACATGAACTGAAGGGAGCAATTCTTCCCCCCCCTTCAATTCAATCCACATTTTATTTATTATCTACAGTGCCAGTGCTGTGGTTATCCTGTCTAAACCTTTTGAACTGTTCTATTTTAGAGCAGAATTATTTTACGCTTAATATACTTCACTGGATAAAAAGCAGAATTCTTAACTTCAATTAAAAAGGGAAAACATATAGGGACAAATTAAACCACTTTGGAAAACACCTGTAGTGGAATGCAAAGAAACATCTCTAGTTAGCTAGTGGGGGACAATATAAAGGAGTTAGATAACCAAGAACAGCCAAAACAAGCTCAAAACTTGTATGATCCCAACATAGAGCAGTAAAGCCAGCAAAGTAAAAAGTAGCTTAGACAACACTAAAACCTTCATCTGAATAAACTTTTTTTTTTTTTTTTTTAAATTGCTAAATGGCCTCCTCCATCTTACTTTCCACATAAAGAATTATATCTGAATATTAAGAAGCAACTTTTAAAAATTAGGACTATGTATTCACATTATTGTTCTATGGGCTGAAGTTAGAAACAATTCTAACAGGAACTGGAACCAGAAACGCCAAGTTCCAGTTTCAAAAAAGGGGACAGTGATGTTGAAACACATACAGAATAGCACACTAGAAAATAACTAGAAATTGGGCTGAAGGAATTCAGCAACTTTTTTTTCCACATGAAATTAAGGATTTCCAAAAAGACTTGCCAGCATCAAATTATACAGCCATTATACATCTCTTTCTTAGCAGTGTGCCAGTGCTCAACTTAGCTTTATCAGACATCCACCTGATTGAGTGATTGGTTTTCAAAATACTTGCTCAGCTGGAGTTTATATAATAGTTTGCTTTACAGTACCTTTCCTATCCCTGCTCACTTACGTACACATCATGGGGATAAATGGGGAACAGCAGCTATGAGACAGTTGGGAAAAAGAAAAACCAAAAAACCAACCCCAACATATCCAGGCTAAGTCTTACCTGAACTTCACTTCAGCATAATTACAAGGCTTTTTCATTCTAAATGTGCTCTTTTTCAAAGAAACACTTTCTGAAAACAATCATGATGTTTAAGTTACAAGCACCACCTGAGTTGCTGATTATTGCAAAAATGTCTCAGGGTATCCCCTCATCCATTGTCCTTTCACGAGGAATGAAAGGATTTTTCAAACAAGGAAAACACAGTTTTAACTAAATCAGAGAACTGCACATAATATAAAGTATGCTTTAAAGCTGGCTTTAGGAAAGTGAATATCCTGAACAGTCTCAATAGAAGTGTTTGTTCTCAGTAAATTCTGCATCTACAGTCTTCAGTTGATAATAGCATTAATAGCTTTGCCGTGTGAGGAGGCAAGTATTCTTCATCACTATGACAGGCCTGTATGAACACAGTACCTATGAGCTATGAAAGCCTTTTCAGTCTCAGCCCCTCAAACAGTATTTCTCCAAAAGGGATCCTACAATGCATTACACATGATAGGGGAGTTTTGGGCCCACGTACTGAGTTTGCTTAAGAGATTCCTTACAGACATATCACACTCTGATCATTCCTCCTTCAGCCCAGACATTACCCTTGTTGACTGCTGGCACTAATACATTAATGGTGTGCATTTGCAGTAGATGTCAGGTTCTGTGAATATGCAATATTCCATGCAACCTGATGGACACTTGGCACTGGAAGGATTATTCAGGACTGTCCCTACAGAAGGCTGGCCACTGAATAGAAAACCGGCACTTTACTAATTTAGCCCTCTCAGAATGCATCTGTGTAACAACTGGCAGCCAAAGTTTTGTTCAGTGCAGGCTTGATGTTAGAAATTTCATTTTAGGTTTCTATCAGCAGGTAAATCCAGACCTGCTGACAGTTCATGGGTAAAAAACAGTAATAGCACACCGAGCTTTAGAATTACTGATGAATTTCACACCCACTGGACACAAGATATTTTCCTAGAGCATAAAGAATGATGATTAACAGACTATCAATATCCTAGTATCTTCAACAACCACTAAAATAGAGAAAAACAATAGCCTAAGAACAAAAATCTGTTTGTGCAGATAAAGACAGGACCCTCACTTTTCCTACATGATGTGGCTCCTGTAAAGAACACACACACACAATTAAATCAAGTATTATTCATGGGTGAATGGCTTTTTCCTGTTCTGTACAAAGGATTTTTTTTCATGTGAAAGTACAATGAAACTGCACTTTCTACATTGGAATTGCATGCTTTGCCATAAAATTCCATTTTTCTTTCTCACCATAATGGAAGGATGAAAGTATACAAATCCATTGACAGAACAGAATAAAATTATGCTGTGCCATTGAAAGAAAGATGCTTTTTGTAACTTTCAAAAATCCCAGAGGCTGGGTTCCACAAAGCAAAGGTAAGCAAAACAAGAAACACTCACTCTGAAAGGCATAAACATTTCTGCATGGAGACCTAGGTAAGAGAGTTCAACAGAACAAAAATATAGAGATTCCAAATAGTCCCATAATCTCACAGCTTCAGAGCAAATCTGGGGGAATCTTTAATAAATGCAGACATGACAATTAAGTGATACATTAAACCTATCTAATTTGAAGATTATCTAAGAGTCAGGATGTTTGAACTATACTTTAAACACTGTTACAAATGCAAATATTTCCTGCAATCACATCCAACCGTCAAGTATGCTGAAGGAAATTAGGCACTGTGGATGATTTTTAGAATAATAATGAGTCTAATAACATTGCTCAGCATATTAATGAACCATTCCTATTATTACAATATTTATTGCAAAAAGAAGGATGTGTACCCTAAAAGCAATTTAGTAAGGTACGAAACAGCATCATATCTTTAACCTTGTTTCCCAAGAAATGGTAATTTACACTGAAAAGTGATATATTTTTCTGAGTCTTTTTAATTTAGAGGATTTTTTTTTCCATTTACTCAGAAAAATGAGCTGTGCAGTGAGCAACAAATATAGTTTTGACAGAAGTATCCAAGACTGCTGCAGTATTGCCACAGCAGTCTTTAATCATCAGAATTATGCTCTCTTCACAGCTTCTTCAAGAAACCATCTCTGTCCCACACATTTCAAACCTAGACATTAGAAACCCTGCAGGCAGCTTCCAGGACATTTCTTGCTGGTATTTTCAGGAAAGTAATTGTTGCCTTCCATTTTTGGGTTTCACCTAGGAGCTTCTCTACATGAATCAAACACCACTGAACCAGCTTGCCAGTTTTTCATCCCACTTTTAGTCCTTTCCCTACCTGCTCTTCTGCAAAGAACTGTTAACAACAGTAACTCTAAACCAATCACCCCCCCTCTTCCTCCCAAAAGGAGAATGTTATTTACTGGTATGGAGACAGGGGCATTTGGTGGCACCAAGTGCTCTAAACTCAGATCTCTCTTCAGAACCTCTGTTCTGCAACACTACTGGTATTCCTTTACTCTGTTCTCCCCAGTCTACCCAACATCAAAACCTGAGAGCTTAAATACCTATCACTCCTTACAACTCATCTCCCCATCCTACCCCAGGTTTCTTTTCTTTCTTCCAAAGAACAAGTATGGCTACCAATACCCACCTCATGCCTTTTTTTCTTTTTCTCCTTTTGTTATCTTTTTCCCTCAAAATACTTTTATGGAGATGAGATACCCACTGCAACACTTAAAAATTCTGCTAGCACTGCTGGCAGTTCACTCTTGTGTCCGAGACTTGAGAAATAACTATAATTTTTCTAAAAGTAATTCTTAAAATAATTTCACAATGCATCATAATCGTATCTACTTTATGTAGGAAAGTACATAGTGGTTATAACTATTTTATAGGAAAATATAAGGATACTACTACAGAGCAACTCACAAAACAGGTGTAGGCAGAAATAATTCCAAGTGAACATGTAGAAGTGACCACAGAAAAATAATTCATATAAAAGAAGTAAACTTCTCTCATTTTTAGAGCATCTTTTTTTCTGAAAATTTTAAATGCTGGCTACAGACTTCATTTTTTCCCCCCCTTTTAAACCAGCCAAGTTATTTGAGCACAGCAATAACAAACCAATGATTTCTAAAAAGTTAATTAGGCTGTGTGTTACATCAGCATGAAGCTCTGAGCCAGAGCAAGGTAAGTTTAGGTGGCTTAAGGTTTGGAAGGGATTGTTTGCAAGTTAGGCCTCTGGAATGCAGTCTCTGCACAATATTTGAAGATGAATGTGCTGTAAGCTGAAGTCTAAGGACAATTAATAGGACAAGCTCCTGGCTGGAGAACAAACACACTCTGCCATGAGGGCAACAGTTGGGGCACAGACAGTTGATAAGCAGTGCACTGTCACAAGTGTGAATTCTGAGGAATTATCACTGTGTGACAGCTAATGGTGAGCATACACCCTAGTTAATAGACTGTGGCCTTATCACACTTCCCAATGTCAGCCCTCTGCAACATAGAGAGCCGTGACTAACCCATTCCTTTTCTGTGCTTCTGAGACAGATCTTAGATTCACAGAAACATCACATAGCTTACATCTCCCACAAATTGTGCTAGGACAAGGCTTTAGCACTGCCATCTGTTTCCCTCTCTATGTGAGATACCCAAGCATCAGCAAGGATCATTATCTGACATGAAAACAACAGTGATGAATTTTGAAACTATCTCACCTAACAAAAGAAATCCAATTCTAAGCTTTAACTATAACACTGGGCAACGTGAATGAAAGCAGAATAACATAGACAGAAAAATCCCTTAACCACCAAGTTTAATCATAACCTATACAAAAGCCAAAGGCTCAACTACAATCTAAGTGTACAATTGTCCTAGTTCCATGTACAGTTCCAGATAAGGAGCTCAGAAGCAACCACCTTTTCAGATGATAACTGCTTAAGGGATAAATATTTGTCTACATTCATCCACGACTGGGGCTAGCAGTTACCTGATGACCCCTCCCTAGCAGAGAAGAGGAACCAGGGAAAGGAGAGGAAACCCACAGTTTGAAATAAAACAGATTCAACGAAATAGCCAAATTACCACCAATGTCAACCCAAGATATATGAAGTTATACTCAGCCCAACAGAAGTGCAGTAGTCACAATATCCACCAAGGCAGTTCTCAAGAGCAGGAAAAGACTAAGGAGGTAAAGCTCTAGCAAGACATCTCTCATTAAAAGTCTTCCTCCTTTACAGAGAGTGTGATGCTCATGGTCTGTGGTCACACCTGTGAGCCAACTCAAGTCAGCTGTGCTGCCTGACTGAGAACTGCTGATGTCCTGTAGCCTATGGCTGGCCTGTGGTTCTGTCCCAGCAAAACCAGGGCAATATTTTTTACTTCTGGGCTACTCAGCTGTGGAAAAAGAAGATATGTCTACTGTCTCATGAAAATCTTCTCACCTTGCAGTATCTTTGTGAGATGTCATATGGGAACTATTTGTTACATTATAAGCCTTTCATTTTTAGGGGAAATAAATATTTTTTTTAAAAAAATTATGAAAGCAAAGCTTCAGTTCTGAAGTGTCTATGGAAGTCGAGATAAGGGAAGGTACAAAATTAGCAAACTTCTGGCTTGTACCTGTTCTCAGAATTAAGAGCATAGAGGATATTACTACACCTTTTATGTTATTCAAGCAAATAGAGAGTGATTTGCTTCCAATGGAAAAAGAAAAAGGGAAAATACAAAAAGGCAAAACACTTTTGCAGATAAGCAGAAGCCTTGATCCTGAAAATGTAACTACCTTCACATCTATTAAGGAAGACTGAGAGATGGGCAGTGTAGAATTAGTGGCCAGTTATAGCCCATTGCAGGATACTCACATCAAGCTTCTCCATGCTGTGCTTGTGACTCTTTTCACTTCTTCCCCAATTCCCTACGTGCTCAAACTTGAATGACAAAAAGGAGTTCAAACAGCAGGGTATAAAAACATGTGCCAATGTCAGTATTGTAGTCTCTTTCTTGATCATCTAATTGATTGTAACTATTTTCATTTCTACATTTCATTTTCTGCAGTGTCATCATAATTTTTAAGTTTCACATCTCTGAACTTCAAGTCTCCAACTCCATGGTTGACAGAAATGCAGGTCCTTGGACTCCTGAGATATGCTGCCAGTCAGTAGGAGGTTCACATGCAGCAGATGCTTCCTTCTCCACCCAAAGAACAGTCTACACCTGTGGGCAGATTCAAGGCACTGCACAAGCACTGCAGACCGTGAGCACTTACCCAGGCTGCGTGTAACGTGGTCACACAACAATGCTGACGGGGACAGCAAGACCCTTTGCAAAGTCCCAGAGGCCTGGATCTCTGAGCACTACCTGTTCAGACTCTGTTTGAAGGTGCAGAGGTGAATATTATAAATTGATTTCACTAGTGTTGTAGTTACTGAGTTATCAAAAAGGCAAATACTAAACCAATCTATCCCAGAGCTTGAAAGATGAGGTCCAATAAGTAACACGGAACATAGCCGGTGAATAGCAAAGGATATACGAGTTACCAGAAGTACTGTTTTTATAATAAATAGCTTTATCATAGCCTCTCTTCTAGATTGAATTTAGACAAAGGGGAGCAAATCAAATCATACTCTTAATCAGTGCTTTAACCGCATGATTTATGACATTTAAACCAATGTCCATTCTGATGAAAGAAAATCTCATTAGTTTGAAGAGCTGCCTTATTTTACTTGATTACTTCATTTAACAGGAAGGTAAATTAAATAACAGACCATATAAAACTCATTTACCTTACAATTTTTACATGAAAAAGTCATGTGCCATAGATTGCTGCTGACTAAACTGCTGAGAAAAGGAGTAACAAATCAGCTATGCAGTAGTTTCATTTAAAAACCAGCAGCAGCTTGTTTTGCAACATAAAGGATAATATAGTTTGCATATTAAATGACCCTTTACAATGAAGTACAGAAGTATTAAAATGCTGGCCAGGATTACAATGCTGGATTATAACCTCAATAGTCACAGGAGATAAGACAGTAGATTCATTTAACTCAGAGACCATTTCATTTTATCACTGCAGCATACCTAATGAATACCTTAATCAAACAAACAGTATCAGTGTTTTCCCTTGAAAAGGAGCTTTTTGCACATGTGACTAGGCTTGTAGGAAGGCTTTTGATAATGTATCTTATATTTTAGAGAGAAAGGAAATTGCATCCTTAATGATATTACCAACACAGAAATTTCAGCTAAGTGCAAAGTAGGCTTGAGAGTCAATCGAATGTCAAGCCAATTAGCGGTCAAGTTCCTTGAAAGAACAGTGTTCTGAAGTTTAATTATTTTCAGGGAGAACTTTGCAGATAGGTCAATAGCATGAGGTTTATAGCTGACAGCACTTATGGAAAGAAATCACTTCCAAGGCTGAAGTGGTTATGGACCACTGAACAGCAAGATGGGAAAAAAAAAAAAAAAACCAGTTTAGAATCAAGACATATTTTTAGGCTCACCACCTAGAAACTTTTAAAAACTGCTACTTATATGACTGCTAAGTAAAGCAGCCTTACACCATCACACTCTCAAGAGCTGTTGAAATATGCAATCAAAACCTCCAACATTTTACAAGAGAACAAAAAAATGTGTAAAGAAATATTGACACTAATAGTAATCTAAAAGTTGAATTTCATTCCACTGGCAGGATAACTAGAGCTTTCTCTGCCCCTCCAAACTGGTAGCTTAATGGACTGCATGAGGTATCCTGGATTATAAAATATCCTCTGATCCGTGCTTTTCTCACACAAACTGCTGTTGGGTTTCATCTCCACCACACTTAAATCCACATCCTTACTGCCTCCAAAGCCTATAATCCTTTACAGTGTTTCAAAGACTGTGCTTTAATCCAGGCCCAACTATCTGGATTAAAGAAACACCACTTTTCCCCAAGTAATGAAATCCATCACAGTGCATAAAAACGCAGAGCTTGGCCCTTTTTTTTCCCCTCCATAAAAGTCAACATACTTCTTTATATTGTTCTAAAGATTGTTAACAAGACCATGTAAAAATTGTTTGGATGTTTTTATAGGTATTCTTGGCTGTGCAATTCAGAACTCAAAGAATTTTAGTTTGAACGTTTTAGTTAGATTAATAATCTAGACTCTCCTGGTCTGGTCAGCAAAGGAACTGAAGGTGAAATCAAGGTGTCACTAATAATTTACATTACAAAGAATCAGTGTGTTTTCCAACAATCTCACTATTTTGCACCTGTATACATTCAGGACAGTGCTTTCACCTATTAATACAGAATTAAAAAGGAGGAGAAAGGCAAGAAAATAGCAACAGGAGTCAGCGATTTTTTCTCTGAAGATGGACTTCAGATGCATCCATATAGATTACCTGCTAACAAAACAGGTCAGAAGTGTCCTGGCTTCAGCTAGGATAACGTTAATTTTCACAAGGCGCTGGGAAGGTCCACAGCCTGGGGGAGCCAGCAGCATCAGCCAGCGGGATATTTGAGACCAAACTGACATCCTGCCTGCTATATATAAGACAGGAACTGGTCAGGGGAAGCACATCCAGTCTGAGGTAAGCAGTGGAAAGTGCTGAGTGGAGAGCAGTTTTCTTGTACATTATGCACCTTAAATATTATTTAATTAGCATTGCTGTTATTTCTTCTTTGTGTTCTACTAAACTCTCCTTATCTTAGCCGACAGAGTTTTACCTTTTTTTCCTGATTCTTCTCCCTATCCCACTGGGGCACAGGAATGAATTAGCAGCCATATGGTGCTTTGTTGCTGGCTTGATAGAGGCAAGAATCAACTACAGTGTTATAACCTGGAATAAACAAAATGATGTGTGCACCTTCATGTAGAATGCACACAATTTCTTTCACAGGGAAGGTGAAAGACTGAGAAAGGGGAAATTAACTTTGAAAGTTCTTGAAGTACTCATTCCAATCCCTTGCTCCTCGATAAGTGACATGACTTCTGTTGCTCTTGGAGGTAACATTAAAAAATTATAAAAAATGAGATACAGAGTTGGATTCAGTTCATGGCAAATTTTTACTTTCTTGCCAATGTATCTTCCACATATGAATAAATTAGCAAATCTTTCCACAGTCCTAATGAAAAACCCCTCACCTACTCAATTTTCATAATCACAGGAGATATATTAATAATTTTTAACTCCAACCGAGCTCTCAATCTGTGGCTTCACAGCCCTTACTTGCATTCACAAGGTGCTATTTTTGTATTCAGATCAGAAATATGATTGCCATCTGCATGCACCAATTAATTAGTGATCAATTAAAGTGCAAAATATATTCAAGCATGCAGATCGACTCTTTTCCCGAATACTGATGGTTCAATTAAGCATGGCCATCTGAAATGTGTCCTTTATATTCTACAGTTTGGGTGGGTTTGACATTAGTTTTCGTCATCTCAGGGAATCATCATTTAAGTTATTACTAGAAAGTTATCATACTGATCTTGGAGAAATACTGCACTAATTTTGATGGAACCTAACAAGAACTGTTATTAGCAAAAAGAAACATTTCATCTGGTTTAGGTTTCTTTTATTTGTTGGTTTCCATGTGTTGGTTTCCATGTAGCTGTATGAAGAGGAAAAGTATGAACTGGCCTTGAATTACAGCTTATTCACAGAGACAGAAAACTTCAGTAGAAAGAAATTTAGCAAAGAAGCAAACCCGGGAGAGATATGAATGCTGAAGTCAATACTTAACTACAAGTAGTCTTCACTTCTAGACCTTTTGTAAAGTCAAAGCAATAGATTAATAAAATAATTGGCTCCCTGTACAATCATGCTGTAAACAGTAGGCAAAACTCACTGCTGAAACCACACAATGGTTCAGTGATGAGAGAAAGTGCTTAAGGGAGCTGAAAGGGACTAAAAACAGGCTGAGTCTATTTCTGCCTTACAGCCTTTGTGATTTTTTTTTTCTCTCAAGGATTTCTAAAAATTTCTGACTCAGCTCCATTTTTGAGAACACAAAATATCCACAGGCATGAAAGGTGAATGTGTATCAGTAAAAGTCATGCACGGTAACATCTTGCTAGGATTTAAGAACAGTTAGCAGAGAAAGCATCCAAAGTCAGAGCTACCTATATCCTTGAACTCTCCTGCTCTTTCAAAACAAGGAAAATTTCATTCTATTCATGTAAAACTAAATTTTTATGCACAGAAGCACAGCATTTCATCCATTATTTTTCCCTTTTCCTCCTTTGATATGTTAGCACTAACAAGAAGCCAGAAAATATTCAATGAGTTAGTTTTAGGAAAGTATTATAAATCAAATTTTTTTTCTTGTTGTTGCCTTCATCCATTGTTTTGAGAAATCTATACAAAGGAATATAGCGTTACACATAATCACAAATTAATGGAAGGCAACCACAATGTGAAATACATGTTTACAAAGCACACTAATTAAACATTGACAACTAATATTGATTTTGATGTAAAATAAGTAGGCAGCAAGGTTGAAAACAGCATAAGTTCCTTAAAGGTGGAACAGCCACAAAGCACAAGACAATCTATCATTAAAAAAAAAAAAAAATTATTTCTTTTAAATAAGTGCATACATGTTTGTATATTTCTCTTGTATATTTTAGTTAACACATTTTTTAGCATGAATAAGGCAGTTTTAAGCAGATGTCATGTTTGTAACCTACAGATGTTCTTTTTTTGTTGTCGTTGTTATTAACAGTTTTATTGTAGGGAGAAAGCAAACTATTCCTCTGAATGAATGATGCCTTGTCTGGCAGGAACGGAGGTTACCCCATACGGCCTGGATGGGGTGCTCTGTTTTGGACTTGTGATTAAGCCAATGTGGCTAACACACCAGTGTTTCAGCTTCCACAGCATTATTATTTCCTTTTTGCCACTCTGCTTACTCCAGCAAGTAGGCCGCTGTGTGTCAGAAGCTAGGGGAGGACACAGTTGGCACAGTGGATCCAAACTGACCAAAAGGACATTATCTACAACATGACATTGTGTTCAGCAATAAAAACTCAAGGAAAGAAGGAGAAAGGGGGTTGTGGTTATGGCTTTCCTCTTCCCAAGTAACCATCAGGCATGCTGCAGCCACGCTTTCCAGAAGGTGGCTGTACATCTGTTTGCCAGTGACAATTACTGATTAAAGTCCTCATTTTGCTCTCCTTGCAGCTTTGCTGCTTCATTCTAACCCAGGAGTTCTCAGCTTTTGCTTTTCCAATTGTCTCCCCCATCCCACCGTGAGGTCAGTACGATAGTGGCTGGCTTAGCTACTGGCTAGAGCCAATCCTTTATAGCCGAGCATACTCAGATAGCCTCTTTGCACAATTAAACTCCTGGTGCTTTTTTTACTTTGGGGAATTTTGAATAAAGACAGATTGTGACATTTCTATTGCTTTTTATCTAACATACTCATTGCAGTTTAAAGGACACTGATGAAAAACCAATTTAGAATCTGAAAAAATTAGATTAATATCTGGAGAAACCATGTAACATTCATATTGCCTACTCTCAGCTACTTAAAAGTCAACACTTTAAAGTCATTGTACTCAACAACTGATTAAGATAGCTGATGAAAATTGCCTAGTGCAGATAGTATACACTGCAAAGTGTATAGTCCTTTACACACTGTGAAACCATCAGAATTCAACAAAATAAATGTAGATACCTGAAAAGCTATAAAACTTGACCTAAGACTGTGAAGCTGTGATCTAAAGCTTCCCTCTTGTGTTTGATGAATGTCATAGAAAATACCAAAACAAATGTAGTTACTCATATGTGTAAAATACTATGACTGACTTATTTGCCATAAGTAACTGAACTTCTTTATACCCCTTTCACATAAGTTGCTCTTGGAAGTGAAATTCTTCTTTAACGAGTATGTATTTGCACAAATCATAGCACAACAACATAAATTCGGTTCCTACTGTTCTACAACATTATGAACTAAATGCCCGCATACTTCAAACAATTTTACATTTCCAAATAAATTAATGTAGCTGGGGGTGTGATTTGGCAAAGAGCTATTTTTGCCAATTTTCTTTGTGGCAAGAGACTGCAGATGTGGGAAACAACAGAGTCTCAGTTGAATATCCACCAAAACCCCAAAAAAATATTTCATAACATGCAAGTGAATGAAAATGTTATATATTTCTGACCATTTAGAAACCAGAACACTGAGAATTTTAAGAGCATTTCAGTTCAAGACATGTGAACAAACTGTTTGTCTTCCCTTATTAAAGCAGGGAAAAAGCAGGCACAAAAACACCAGGCATAAAAAGAGCTATTAGTGGAAGCACGCAAAACAAAGAGGAGTCGGGGTGGAATCACCAGGTAGACACACACTTCACAGAGAACAACTCTATTGCTCTGAGGAGCTCCAATTGAAAAGTTCCCCCTTAATTCCAATACCTTCTCTTTTCCTGTCAACACAAACAAATGGCAAGAGGAATGTAGTGTTAGTATTTGTCACAAGGCAAATTGTTCATTACATCAGATGACACTCTGATAACCTGCTCACTAATGCAAGTAATTATTTGGCTACAGTAAGTTAATGAATTTTCTCCCTTTCCCCGTGTATTTTCCTTATAATTATTAGATCTTCCATCAAAAGTACAAATTATATGAACATGACTGTAATCTCTATGGTGAACCACACCACCTTCAATTTTCTTTAGAAAATTCTGTAAGCAAATAATCAGGGAGAAAAGGTAAAGAAAGAGTCATCAGCTATTCCCTGCTCTGATTTTAACTGATGTGAAAAAAATAGTAACTGAAATGTTACTATTAGTAACTAGATAATATGTTACTAGATAATAATAATGTTACTAGATAATAGTAACTAGAATGTGCATATAAATGGTGAACAAATAATTAAGAGGATTTAACCTCTTTAAACAACAAATTAAATAATCCTTTTATTGTCAAAATGTATTATTATTCAGAGGAGCATTAGAAAATATAAAGTTGACTTTGTATGCCAGAAAGTCATGACTTTGTAAGATAGGAAACTGGTAACTTTTTCAGTGAGACTGGAGTCTTCACCAAGAAAGGTACCAGCACAAAAGTCCTCCTCTCCTTTGAAAAGAGACAACAAACACTGAGGGAGAAGCTTCTGATGAGCTGACACAAAGTGACAAGTTACAAAGCAGTTCGCACCATCAGCCTACTTGTGTTCTGCATCTCCCAGCCCACTATTGCATAAATTCACAAGTATGATTTATTAGCCTGTGCTAGTCTGAAAAGGACAAATAACCCATGCATTCTAATTCAAACCTCACATTTTATTCCATAAAATACAGAAAGTTTTAAAGAACTCTATGAATTTATGAAGTGCTATTAATACTCTATTACCTAAAACCTCCACTAACAACAGAGCATCTTGTTTGATAGAAAAGACTATCACATATTTTCATGCAAAACACAGTGGATAAACTTTTCTGGTATTTTATACTACCAAAGAGTAGGTCAACTTCAACAATACAAACATACGGTCCCAGAAACTAGCTTCTTACACAGCTACAAGCTAGGAGTTCTGGGAGTCACCACTAGCAAGTACAAGCATATCATCCAATTCATAGTCAGGGGCTGACAACAGAGACCAGATCTGTTATTTTTGTTCTGATGAAGAACAGGACTTCCCTGCTGCACGCTACATGAAAATCACATTTTGTGTGCCAGAACATATAATATTTTACTTGGAGATCACATATATGAAATACAAATTGATACCATATATGTGAAATGTCAGTACACATGTAACCCAACAGCTGTAAAAGTAGACAACAGAAAAATGACTCAAAAATAAGTGTACAGTGTCCAACTCATGTGGAAACTGTAAATATATTTGACATTGCAAATGTAGTATCACAAGGGCAAGCGAATCCACTTATTTTCTGCTGGAAGCCGAAGAAATTTAAAGGGACACAATGACAGATACAGCAATCTTCCTGAATACACCCAATGTTACAAAGTAATTTTCTCTCTCATGGCTATCTGGAGAGAAACAGGGCTGTTGGTTGGAACAGCATGGAGCGTTTCTTCATTTTACCATGCTCTGTTAAACAAAGGCTACATTTAACTGAGGTAGAAATAAGCTTCCACAATCAGTACCTCAGGTCACTTTGAAATACTCCCTCAAGTGAAACCTCTTGCAAAAGAGTGTTTTGTGTACAGTTGTCTACCACTTCTGGCAGGCTACGAAATTACAATAATAGATTAACACAGACTGAAGAGCTCTCAGGAGATCATTGAGTTTAAGCCATGTATGATTAGCTGAGATTCTCTGCTTGAGTTTTTAACATTTTCAAAGATTGAGATTACACTACTTTTCTGGGTAACAAGTTCTAATGTCTGACTACACTCAATGTAAAACACTTTTCCATACTCAATGTAAAATACTTTTCTGGCTATTTAGTCGGATTTAGCTCATTGCTGCTTCTCTCTTCTTTAATCACTCTGTATCTCCCAGAAGAGTCTGGTTTAATCCTCTCTGTAACTACCTATTAGACAATTTAGAACAGCAATGCAATCTTCCCTTGGCCTTCTCCAGGCTAAACAAATACTTTTATCTCAGGCTTTCCTTTTATATAGCATGATAGCATCCCAGTGGTGCTTCTCTAGACTTACCTCAGTATATCAATCTATTTCTTGTACTGGGGAGCCCAAAACTGACCACAATGTTTCAAATACAGTCTCACAAGCAGCAAAGGGAGGGAAATAACCACTTCTCTTAACCTGCTCTCTATGACCCTGCTATACTTGCTAGTGTGTAGCTGTCCTTCACTGAGAAGATACACTGCTTCTGTATGTTCAGGTTGTCCACAGGAACACCCAGATCATTTCGTGAAAATTTTCACATCTCCAGGTGGCACTGATGCACTTTGGTTCTTATAGATGCTATCCCCAAACTCAACTTCATTGCATATGTTTTTAAGAGCCCTACAACAATATCAACTTGAGCACTTCACACTGTAATACCTCTCCACAGTGAGCCATGCTTGCACTTATTGCATTACTATAGCATAAAACAGAAGTAGAAAACGCCAACTGAACCTTTTAATTAGACAAGGAAAGACCTGGATTTTCAACCAAGGCCAAGACAGTGCTGTCAGAAAGCAAGATTCCTGTGTATCACCTCATAAATTCTGGATCCTGGTCCTGCTGGGTGGGAAGCTAGGGGAAGATTGCTATGGATCAGCTCTCAAATGCTGTAAGGGTATATCAACCACCACCTCACAGCTATAAAATAAGCTTTGGGTCTTTTTTTGAACACAACATCATCTACTTCCTCTTTGCATTTTTCTGGTCCTTTGGTATGTGATATACAGAAAGTAGTATTTCTTACTCTTCATTTGGCTCAGAAAAATATTTTCTTTCATGCTATTGAGTTTCTGATGCATAAATTAAGTCACATTATTCTGTGGATGAAAGGGATGGAAGTAGTACTTCATTATGAGCAAATGCCAAAATGCTGGTTTGGTCACTTTGCATTGTTTACTTCAATATGAATATTATATCTTAGTCAGAAGTTGGACTTATACATGGTATAATATAAGAAATAGAATAGATAGAATAAATGTAATATAATAAATATAACATAATATAATGGGATTTTTATTTTATAAAATATAATTATTTTATATGTAATTTCCTGATGTAAATAAACAGGAATAGAATTATCATAACAGCCTGGTATCAAAACTGAATGCTTAACTCTCTGCTCCTTTACAGCCTGAGTGTTCCCATATGTCTATAAACAATGGGAGTTAACCACTACCATTTTAGAGGGATATATTTCCTATTCTTAGCAATGACAAAAATCTGTTAGAAGCCTCAAGGACAGCTTCTCTACATCCCTTTGTTCCAGTCACTAGTCTTGAAACTGATTTTTAGTGCTAAAACACAACTTTTTGTGACCATAATTGAGCTTCCATGAAGATTTAGTAAAATGATCCTAAGATAGCACTGACCAATAATTGCAAGAATAAGCTATGGACAGAATGGTCATATAGTGCAAACTCCTTACCTCTTCTTCTATTAATACATTTTAAAAGGAAAAACATACCACACTTTCTTAATTGCCATTTTATACATAATTGTATTTTAAAAGTACATTCTACATTAACTATGATAAGTTACAGGATCACAAACAGAATGGCAAAGTCCCTGCACTAAACACTCCAAAATGTATTAGGTTAGTGATGCATACTCAAGGATTTGAGAAAACAGAGTTCAAGGAGAAATTCAGTAGTATGCACATATAGAATCATACTGAGTTGGAAGTGACACACAAAGATCGTAGAGTCCAACTCCTGAGTCCATGTAGGGCACACTAAAAGCTAAAACACATCTAAGAGTACTGTTCAAACACCAACAGACTTAAGGCCATGACACCTACTAAGCACCTACTTAATGCCTGTTGTTTCTGTTTGTGTCCACTCTAGCTAACAGGATTCTACAGATAATCATACTTCAAGAAAGTTAAATTCTAATAATCTCTGTGGCTTCCTTGCTACTTTCACCTCCTGTTAACTTGCTTATCTATTTCAGAACACTGTAAATATATATTTCTATTCCAATAGCAGAAGTTAATGAGATTATGGCAGTGGCTAAGGCACTCATTTCCATGGTGTTGATTTAGCAAATATAATCCATTTTAAGAACCACAGCACTGAAAAGATAATGCAAAACATTTATTTGTGCAGACACTGCAGTACTGCCAGCCTGACTCTAGACAGTTGTCCTTGTGGAGAAAGGTATACACTTTGGAATAATTTTCACAGCTTCATTAGAATAACAAGACTGAGTGAAACAGAAATATGAAAAGGGATAATGGGGCAGCATCTGAGAAGTGATACTCCAGCTGAGTCAGGACAGGCTTCAGACTTCTAATACAGAACTCTGTGGGTCAACAAGCAGCACAGGCAGGTAGGAGATAGAAGTCACATCTCATAGCTTTTAGGAGATAGCATGTTAAGAAGTTACACAGATAAATAATTACCTGTGAGACTGAGGAAATGCAACTGGAAATGACAACTTTTATCAGTTCTTAGTCTTAGTTCATATTTGTAGGTGCATCAGTCTCTGAAAGCTATTCCCACTTCACAAGGATGAAACTGAAGGTGAAAGCTCAAGTTGCCACTCTCTAATTTTGTCGTCTTGAAATAGGCACAATACAGACCTTGGATAGGAAAGAACAAGTCCATTTTAGTTAAATCTGAAATTCAGATAGTAAGCTTAACAGAATACTAGAAATCTTGTCGCAAAGCTCACTTGTTGATAACAGAAACGGTAAAATCAGCTTTTGCAGGACTCAAAGGCAGGAGTGGAAGAGGGAACATTACAAGACCAGAACCAAAAAGAAAAAGCCATAGGGGTTTAGTTTTGTTGTTTTGACTGGATTCGGGTTCATGGTTCGTTTTGTTTGTGTTTGGTTGTTTGGGGTTTCTGTTGGTTTTGGTCTGAGTTGGTGGCTGGGTTTTTTTCTGGTTGCTAGAGCAGTACTTTCAAAGCAGAAATTTGAGAAAAAGTAAATTTTTACTTCATAGAGTACTGATAAGTAGTCAAAGCAGAGTTGCTGTAAATTCCTATAACCAACGTACAAGTCACATAAGCCAGAAAGGGTTAAAAATCTGACTATCTTGCTTAAACACCTGGAGTACAACAAATCCTCCACAAAACAGGTGCTACCATCAGTTAATTAATCCTAGCCTGAAAAGGCATAATAGTGTGAAAATGGATTTAAACGTGGTAAACTTCATTCTATACCACACAAACACTCTGCTTTAGGTAACTGTTTCCATTTAGGTTAACTGTTTCCAGGAAAGCTAACCTGTAACAGCACAAGAGAATGATTTTTTTTTTGGCAGGCATTTCCACAACCACCCATTGGAACCTCCCTTTAAACAGCTGCATTCTTACATGGTGCAAGAGATTCTAAATGAAGAACAAGTACTAGAAAATAAGATTAAGACACTATACCATTATTCCCAGATACTAAGTTGTACTTGAATGCAACCGATTTACTGGCAGAACAGTTACAGCAAAATCTATTAAAAGAGCACATCTCTCCTACGCATTCCACTATTTTCAACCCTGCTACTAAACACGTGGAGCATACATCATACTGCACAGAGGGGGAAAGAAAGCAGTATGGTATAACATACATCATACTGCACAGAGGGAGGAAGAAAGCAATATGGTATAACATTGAGGTTTAAATTAACTCTTGCGAAATTAAGGGCAAATACATGCCAATGTTGTGCAGCCTATTCTGCTCAATGCCTTCTATTAATGTATTTTGTATCCAACTTCCTGTTGTGTACAAAGAACCTGCTTGGCTCTTGCTGTGAGATATACTTAAAGATAGCTTCCAGACAAGCAGATCTTAAAGTTCAGACCACCTCTACACTCACTCACTTTAATGAAGTTAATTGTGATTTCATATTCCGGATACAAATTTTTGCAGTAATATTTTACCTCGCATTTAACATGTTGCTAAACTATCACAGTATCACAGTANGAGATTTCTAAGAATTCAATACTCAATATTCTCCCCACAGACCTGAAGGGTTTAACAGATTAAAATACAATGTAAGAAAAACATGTGCACCCTTGTAAATACTTTCACATCAAGTAGATCTTCTGGTATTGGAATAGTGGATATGGAGTAAAGACTGCGTATGCCTTCCTCTGTCTTGGTAAGCACAACCTGAAAAAGCTATTTCCCCATCATTACCACCCGGAATCTGTTGAAATAAATTGAAATAAATTTTAACTAAAATATTTTCTCTCACAAATAGTTGTGAAATGGTTTGTGAAATTCCGCTTAAAAGCACTTTTATTTCAATTCTATAAAATTCCTTTTCATAATTAATATGCACCTCAGACAAAGTATCTGCAATACAAGCCTAAAACCTTAGGCAATTATAGTTATGTATATAAAGCAGGTATATATTCTATAAACACAAATTACATTTTTTTATTAGGATGGTGCTGTATTAATTGACACATTTGTCACTCCATCTTTGAGCTTTTTTTCACTCAAAACACGTGTTTCTTCTATGGCTATACACTATTTTATTAATAATCTCATTATTATCTTATCAAGTCCTCTGCAATTACTTTATTTTTCAGACCGGAAAAGGACTATCACAGAGCCAGCATGAGCTGGCACATATTGGTCAGAAGCAAGAGGATCCCTGGGGAATGACAACATCTCTGCATAGCTCTCTGCTGTGCCACTGGCTTTCCTGGAGGCCTTCTCTCCTTGCTCTCAACAGGAATAGAATCATTGAATGTACTGCTTTGGAACAGATCTCAAGATATCATCTAGTCAAACTCCCCTGTACTAAAATGGGACACCTAAATGTCTCCATAATACCCAAGATACAATGCTATTATCTGGGGCATTTTAGTCATCCTTTAGGGACTGGTTTGTAAGAATTAGCTGGCAGTTGATGAAATTATACACATACATATAATATACGTATGAAAACATATATATGTGTTCTCATGTAAGAAATTTACTTTTGATCCTTCTTGGTTTATAGTTCTATTTAACCTGCAGTCAATTAATTCCACCGTAAACCATTGGTTAGTCTTTGTGTTTAGAAAAGCTGCAATATCCTCAGAAGTAGAATATGACAGAAGCACTCCACAGGCCTTATACTGTGATTTCCAAAAGTGTCACCCAAACAGCTATGCTTTTTTTTTTTTTTTTTTTATTCTGTCCTCTAATGACCAATGAACAATATTTTGTTAATTTTTCCTGTAAACTAAGTCTTAAACACAATGAAGCTATTACAATGCTTAATATTCCTCCATGGGTTTTTGGCACACCACATGGCTGATGCTAAGTAATTGCAGTGCAGAAAAGTAAAACTGTTCATTATACTTTCAAAAGTGGTAACTGAAATATTAAAAGTAGTTCACTAAGTAAATTTTATTTAGATTAAAACTGTTCAGCAAAGGAATGTGTTAATGTCAATTAATATAGCTCCTATATATATTTATTCTTCTTCCAGAAATAATATCGGGTAAAAGTTGCACTTAATTCTTGGACAAAACCCTCAAAGAGTAAGGTGAAAATAAATCACTTACAAATAGAACTTATAAAACCAGTCACGGAGAGGCTTCTTTGTTTATTGAAAGGTTGTTAGCAAATACATTTCTAACTTCCATTTGATAGACCACACTTAACCTAAATAAATCTAAGCCATTTATGCACCACTACAATTCATCAAGTTAATTTATTACACAGGAAGACTTTCTTAATTGCCTCCACAGTAACTTATATAAAATGAAAGTGGAAAGAAATCACAAATTAATCACCCTTTTCAATTATTTCTTTCCCCAAATTAGTGGGCCTGCTTATCTTCAATATTTTGTTCCTAAAAGTACAATATAAGACTGCTTGCTAAGCATCCAATTTAGTGCCACATCTGGTTAGTGATACAGCTGCAACCCTGACATTTTCAGTGTTCAGAATGGTTATAATTGAATTGGCAAGGACTAAGTTGTGAATTCAGAATTTGAGTAAGATCTGATGACTAATCAGTATTCAAGTCCTAAACTTGTTTTCAAACCACTTCATCTTTCTTCTTTATAATTACTGAAAACTACTTCACCAATCTGTAGTTTGATGCATCAGTGAACCAAATGAATTTGTAGGGAGGCATATACCACTTAGCAGTCAATGGAGAGATGTTTAGTTTTTTATCGTCTTCCTAGTCCCCAGACATAGTAATTCAATAACTGCAGGATTCATCCAGAAGGAAAAAAAAACAAAACAAAACAAAACAAAAAAAAAAAAAAAAAAGGCAATCAGAGGCTAAAACTCATTTGAGCATTTTAACTGAATTTAAGGAGGCTAACCAGGAAAGCCAGAGGGGCATGCAGCTTATCAATGACTTATCAATCTTTCATGATTGTCCTGATTTAGTCAAGGAGTCAAAAGCATATTAACAGCAGTAGTTCTTGATATTCTACTTAAGCACTACTAACGAGTTTTGCCAATTGAATCTGTTGATGAATATTCAGTACCATCTTGCCAGCATGCCAGTTTTAAAATGAAAGTGCTGGCTGAAGCAAATTATCACGGGGCTCGATTGTAACATGAGAGAGTTCCTGGTTTTGGCTGCTGCTTCTGGTGTCCAGTTTGGGGGTATTGGTCTTTTCCGCTGACTTCTGCTGCTGCTACTGCTTTTGCTTTTGCTCTGCTTTTCTGTGAAACAGGCTAAGGTAACTATACCTTGTATTATTTTAATTAAACCCCTTATCTCAACCCAAAGCTTTTTGTGTTGCTTTCCCTGCTGATCTCTGGGGTGGGGGGTTACTTGAGAGAGCAGGCTGTCTTAAACCAGGGCAGCACTATATCCACACTTTAGGAAACAGCTACACTTGGATTTACAGCAAAAAGACCAGATGCTGGTCTTTGTCTTAATATTTTGATTTGAAACACACATTGTGGGGAAAAAAAAACCAACAACGGAAAAATCCCAAACAAACTAAAACAAAACAACCCAAACAAACAAAAACAACAGACAAATGCAAACAGTTCCTCTTCCAAGATGGTTAGAAAAGAAGTTGATCAAAACACTACAAATTGATGGGATAGCTTTACAATTAGCAAGGAAAACACAGCACACTGCATACTTGGCTCTGAATTGCAATAGCATTAAGCTTAAATCTTAATTCTATTGTCCTTAAAAGGGTCAACACTGGTAAAAAGGAAAATCTATGAGGAAAATGAAAAAAAAAAAAAAGTATCTCCCTTTTGTTGCAATATCCAAATAAAACAATGAGTGTTTTTATTTTTGTCTCCATGTCAGCTGATGTCTGATATGAGCACAGGATGTCTGTATCAGCTGTTCACCAGGGATACAGGTGGCTGCCAAGTCTGCAGTCAGCCCTGGCTGCTGTGGGATATAAGTGGGACTCTTGAACAGGCTATATTCTGTCTGGGCAGGTAGTAATCTCTCTCCCCTTCAATGCAATAACTTCCATCAAGAAAGTATTTTTAATGCATAGAAAAGGGTAAATTCACCCCATTCTAATAGGGTCACTTCCTTTCCTGCAATGCATTGGAAAAACAGCTAGACCAGGTCCACCTGGAAATCAGGGCTTTGTAGCTATTTCCCTGGCCATGCTTTCCTGTATTGCCTCCCTGCCCTGGCTCAGCTGGCTGTGCCTGTTGTTCCCCATCTGTTATGGGACCCATAGGACATCTCTGAATATGCAGAATCACACTCAGGATAGAAGAATGAGAATTATTAAATTCCCTTTAATGAAGTTCAAAGGAAGGAGCAAAATTAAACCAGGTGTATACAGATTCAAACCCAACAATCTCTGAGTAAAGTTCTCCTACAGACATAAGATCAGCCTCAAATAAAAGTGCATTCCCAGCCTTTGCTCTGCACAGCCAGCCTACCACACAGCAAAGAGGAGTTCACTGGCTATACTGTGGTTTCAGGCTCCAACCTAATCCTTCTTTATAAAGAAACAGAAAGTCCTTTGGTAATTCAAGCTCAGCAGTGTTTAAAACAGACTGCTTGGACAATTAGTGAGGGCAGAGCATAATCTGGCAGGCCTGCTGTGGAAAATGAGGCTCCTGAAAGCTCTTGAAGCTGGGCTTAGGTAAGCAGCTCTTGCCACAGCAATTAGTTTCACATTTTAATTGCACACATTTCACCATAACATTGGCTCCAAATTACAACAAATTGTAAAGGTAAATAACATCTTAGCTATTTAATTGCTAGGGCCAGACAGTCTGCACTTTCAATAGGGAACACATTTCAGGTAATGGACATTCTTCCCAATATTGGACCAAAAAGGTACATAATAACAAAATCCTAAGCAGTCATTAGTGCTCATTTCCTTTTGCAGTCGACAAACATGAAATCTAATTCAGCAACACTTCATACTCTGTTTGAATTCATTTAGGCTGGAAATAAATGGTAGTGTTGACTGAAAAATCCTTTCTTGTTCTCACCAAAATGTAGTACATTATTGGTTTAAGAAACACATCTGTAATTCTTCCTTTGCTCAAACTAAACACCATTTAATTTCACTAAATCTCCAGTCATCTCAAAATACTTAGTTTATCTCACTGAGTTATTCATGCCTGTCTGTGCTTCAACCACAGAAAATATTAAAATTGTTGTTTTATGTTTATGGTCAAACAAATGAAGAAACATGTTTGGGATTAGCTCTAGCCTGGTAGCAAGGCTATTTCTTTAACCAAAATCTTTTCAAGTTAAAAGGAAGGATAAGCATCTCAACCTCAAAATACAAATACTTTGTATCTATACATAGTAAGCTATCCACAAAGAGCAGTGCTGTACTCCAGAACAAATGGAAGCACACCACAAACTATCAGGACGCGCTACTTCTTTCTTAGTCAGTTAAACCAAAGCATGTACCAATCTCAGCCACACGTTCAGATCTGTACATGAATATTATGCCTATATTCCCCAGACAAAGAAAAAAAAATTAAGATGCTGCATTTCACCATCAGTATTACAACTCAGTGACACACAGATATCTGAATGAGGCTGACAGTCTCAAAATAAAAAAAAAAGCTACCACGTAACTTTCATGCAGTCTTAGGTTGAACATCAACATATTTATTTCTTTAGACAGTAGGTTTCCTTAAGAATTACTTCAATCCGTTTAACAAGAGTTGTTTTAAAAAGTTACAGCAATGTTAATTTTAACTGGAGACTTAGACATAAAATTAGATCTTGAAACTTTTATGTCTAATATTAAGTAAGGATTACTTTCCCTCAAATTCTACCTTTTTAAAAAATTATTATTTATTATTATTATTCTTTGGATATTCACCTATGGCAACAAAGGCACTATAGATGCTGTGTAAGTGGCTAGCCTGGTAATCAAGGTGCATTTAAAAATATATATGAGAAAAATTAAAATGTCAAATGTTTTTTGTCAAAGCAGAGTGTACTTTTTGACTTCTTTTTAAAGAATGACCTTTCCAATGACTTCTAGGATGAAGGATTTCAAATTGAATAAACTCAATATCCCAAGGAAAAGTTGAGATATAAGAAAGTTCTCTTTAGAAAGTAGCAGGTAACCCTTCCATGATTGGGATTTTCAGAATAAATTGCGTCTTCAAATGTCCTTAGTTCTCAACTACATATGAGAAGCTATGAGGTATAGAACAGGGAATGCTAAATGCATCATTAAGAAACTGCTCTACAAAAATTACTTTAAAAGTTGCCACTTCCTAGGAAAATTAGAAGAGCAGTGCAGTATCCCTGTGAGTCAAAACAAGACAAACCTTAAGATCAGAAGACTTGGCAGTATCCTTTTAAAACTGATTAAGTTTTGCAAACAGAAACAGTGAAGTAAACTATCACTATGTTTGTAAGTATCTCCAATACAATAAATATTTGAGTAACTAATGAAACTTTGTTTCTTTGTGCAACAGTTCCTGACATCATCTAAATTTTTCAAAACAACGTAATTTAATCATCTGGGAAACTCTTCTTGCACTGCCATATATGGTCTTACACAGGAGGCTGACAGGACTCGTTTGCAAGAAGAAAAAAAATAGAAGCTGAAATAGGATTTCTCCTTTCCCCTAACAAGCTGTGGATGCAAGTTCAAAGCCCATAACTAAGATAAATACAAGTCTCAGCTGTACTCAACAGGGCATTAATTTTGCATCAGTAAAACTCCACACTCACTCAAAAGCAGTTCCTTCTGGTTTATAACATCTAAAACCAGCACTATGACCACAGAATAATAGTGGAACTATATTTTTTTTTTACAGCCCTAAAAAAAACAGCATCAGCTTAATTAAACAGCCAACACTGATTTGAAGTTTTGTTAAAATAACATTCTCAGCTCAAAAATTATGTGATGAGAAGGGCAGCAAAGCTGGTAAGGGGCTTAGAGCACAAGTCTTAGGAAGAGCAGCTGAGGGAACTGAGATTGTTTAGTATGGAAAAAAGAAGGCTGAGGGGAGACTTCATTGCTCTCAACTACCTGAAAGGAGGTTGTAGTGAGGTGGGGCTGGTCTCTTCTTCTTAGTATCAAGTGAAAGGACAAGAAGAAGCAGCTTCAAACTACACCAGGGGAGATTTAGACTGGATATTAGAAAAAATGTCTTTACTGCAAGAGTGGTTAGGCATTGGAACAGGCTGCTCAGGGAGATGGTGGAGTCAGCATCCCTGGAGGTGTTCAAAAAACATGTAGACACAGTGCTTTGGGACTCAGTTTAATGGCCATAGTGGTGTTAGGCTGATGATTGGATCTTAGAGGTACTTTGTCACCCAAACAATTCTTGATTTTGTAAGCGCAGCATTGTTTTGCTTGACTGATACTTAATTTACATATACATCATTTATTTTCCTGAAACTCCCTAACTTCCAAGTATGCTCAGATTCTGATCCATAAAATTATTACATTCATTTCAGTGAAAGGAAGCCTATATGAACCCTAACACATTTTGCCTTTCTGCATAGTAAAAGCATTTTTGCCTTTTTGTTTGCTCCAGGTTTTTAATCACCATAATAACTATATATAATGTATTTCTATTGCACTTTCTCCTAAATAGCAAAAAACAGTTCTTACTACCAAAAAAGCAAATATCCCAGACTAAAGGAGGCATTTCAGTGGAAAAACAATCATTGAGTCACAGAAATAAAAGCCAAAGGTCTTGATAAGTCATCCAGTTAATTTTCTTGCCCTTTAGCAAGTGAACTTTTTCCAGTGTATTGTTTATCAATATCCAGTGGGTATTGTCTTTGCTAGCCACTCCATGCTTTAAATGCATTCTATTTTATCTAAAAATATGTGTAAAATCTTCAATATTGATTAATGTTTACTGTCTGATCTGAATATGCTTGTATATACAAAGTCACATACATGTCCTAACCAAAGCCTATGCAGTGCTTCATAATCAAGAAAAAAAGGCCAACAAGCAAGCAGACACTACAATGCTTAGTAAAAGTTAAAATAGAAGCAAAATGGATCAAAAACATAGTAGATCAAGCATCACCCTTCTAGTTGGACACTGCATACATAGGCAAACTGGAATGAGACAACGTTTGAAATTCCCTACATGTGTTAGCAGCACCGTTGAGGATCAGAGGACTAAAATATCAGGACAGTGTCATAGCACTGATACACTGGCTGTAGATGCTGGCTGAAGAAGATGACAAGCATGGCAGGTTATGTGCTCTTTCCATGGTAACAGAAGAGGAAACCAAGGGTACAGTCCTATTTCTCACTTTTCCCATAAATCTATTTTTCTGCATTCTAATCCTCCCATTCACAACTAGGTCCTACCCTCCTAGTTTATAAAGGCTGTAAGATTTAAAAAAAGCTCAGCATTTGTAGCAGTAGACATGCAAATGGGGATAAGGTGCAGGTGAATTCTGTACAAGCAGCAGTAGGGAAGACAGGGCAGTCACTCTCCTTGCATGAAAGCCTGCTGTTAGAACAAAGCCTAAAGCAACTAAAAGTTACCTTTTAACTGAAACTTTACACAATAAAACCAGTATACCATCTTACAAGAATTTTACTTTATGCCAGACCTTAACAGCATGTGGCACATAAAATCTGAGCAAGAGTGAAGTCAGTCAGTGATGCAAAACAGACCTCCTATTTCTGGGCACAGGTTAGTAATGGACACAGACCTCACACTTGTGGTGCAAATTTGACATTTCTTTTACATTACTGACCTTTCCTCAAAGAGTACTAGAAGTCTATGAATATAAAGCACTGTAGGGACAAGTTACAATTTCAGTAGTACTATAATCCTAGCAATAATAGTCACAATTAATTTGTGTCAGTGTGACCAGAAAATCAGTCCTTTTAAGTTCCACAGTAAAACAAAAGTGGAAGGTATCGTATACTGAACAGAAATATTAATTCAACCACATTTTTGAGTTACAATAGTGGAGAAAGTCAGTAACCAGATCTTCCAAAAACGAGTGCAAAAAATGTATGTAGGATAGAAATATTTGGATTCCTAAATGGCAAATTTTTAATTTTGTTTCTCCTTTTATTTGAATTTGGCAAGTCCACCTATCTTCTTGCTAGATTCTTTTACCAGCAAAGTCACCAATGTATTCATGGAAGATGAACAAAAAAAAATTAACTGGACGATTTTCAGAAATTTGCAATACTTATGAGCACTTTGCCCACCTCCCATAATTGAACATTTTAATGGAAGAAATAAGAATGAGTAAATAAATGTTTATCAATGCTTGTGCCATTAAACCAGGCTGCATCCAATATTGCCTAAATATCTTCCTGAAAAGCCAACCACTTACCCCACTTTCTGGGGATAATTAAATATTGAAAAAAGCCAACAGGAAAGTAAGATCTGAATGCCCTGGATCTGAGAAGCTTTCTCAGCTGAGAACACTTAATGTCACATTGACAAGTGGGACTAGCAAAAGGACAAAGAAAATTAGGAATGGCACAGTCACCATCTTACAACCCAGTTCTCAGCTCCCTAAAACTAAGGCAGCTCCTTGCACAGCTTAGTTAAGCCTGCAAACCCAGCTACTACCACGTGTAATTTTTTTCTGCTTCTCACAAGCTTCAAAGTCTACCTTGGGGCTCAGAAAAAATGACATGTGCACATTAGCTACAGCAACACCACTTATTTACCCTTGCATTTGCTTAAACAGAAGTTTTCATCCCAAGATTGCAATTCTCTCTTGCTTTGCTTAAATTTAATAATCACTCCCAGTGCAGCTATATTAGCCAACAACATCTCTGCAAGGTCTTAAAATAAAAAAAAGCTTTGGACTTACCCTGAAATAATTTTCCCCAAAAAGTCTTTTTAAGAAAAGGTTCTCAGCTCCATCTGCTGCCAGATTTTGATCACTTCTCTCTGAGGCTGAAGACTACAGAATACTAAACCATTTATTTTCCATTTGTTAATCATCTATGCATGCAAAAGCACAAATCCAAACTACTACTGTGTAGATACCTACAAAGTGAAAGGCAGACCTTCTCCCCACAAACACATAAACACATTCTTGCCCGCAGCAGCAGCAGCATCCATCCATCCTTGGAAGGCCTGTCTTCAACTCAGAAGTAATTTATTTGTTGTATTTTGCCCTTGTTTGCTATGATAACTAAACACTGAGGCCAAAGGGCCCTGAAGCTAGGATGCTTAATAAGACTCAAATCAGTACCTCAAACTGTGATGCAAAAAATCACTGGAAAAGTAAAAAAAGCTTATCTACTAATCATTAACATGCTCTCTCGCTCCTACTCCTTAATACTGTGAAACTCCACCCACTAATTACATTGCTTTAAGTTGAAAGTAATTTTAGAAATTGGTGTTTTGCACGAGATGAGAAAAAAACAATTTTAATAAAGGACTATCTTAATTAAAAGAAAGCATCTTAGAAAGAATTCAGAGGTTCCTAAATACGTATTCATAATTGCTTCTTCTTGCAGAATGCATTGTTTGGGCTCATTAAATACTTCTAATAAACAGCCAAAAGAGTAAAGAGATATGTAAATGCCATTAAAATATTTTTTTAAATAAGCATTTACAATTATAAAACTCTAATTCAGAGTTTCTGAAAAAAAGTCTTTCACCACAAAAAAAGCATTAAAATATTTTAATCACCTGTTTGGGGTTGTTACGAATTATGCAAAATTAATAATCAATATTAATTTTGATATCCAGGCAAAGATAAATAACTATTAAAATTGTTCATTAACATTAAATCTCACTAGAAAACTTATTTACAAGGTTTGAAATGTACAGTTTGAAAATATATACACACAGGGAACAGGCAAAACTGGAACGCTTTAAGAGGTAACAAGCAAGCACAAACATTTTACTGGAAGAGAAGGTTTTGGGGCTCAGTATCCTGCTTGCGGTTAATTATCCTGCTTATCCACTAGATGGACACAGGAAGCTCCTTTCTGCTTATGGCAGAAGGCAATTAGTGAATTACAAGAGGCTTTAAGTATTTACTCACAAAATATTATTGGACAGTACCCAAAGGACATGGAGGGGTTGCTGTTGGTGGTCTCAAAGCCTGGGAGTTTTCCCAGGCTCCTTTCTCAGGAAGCTGGGAGTCTGGCACAGTCTCTGACCTGGTTCCTCGATTCCTGATTCAGTAGAAGCCTTGCAGAGGGGCAGGCAGCATGCAATGCCATGTGCAGTCTTGGCACAATGTCATGCTGCTATGCAGGCCAATCACTCGCAGGCATTTAGAGCCTGTTCTGGTAGTGGAGTTCCAGACAGTTCAGGATGCAATGAGGCAACAGCAGCACACATTAATACAACGGCAGAGAGCACCTTGTGCTACCTACTCATCCCTTTTTATCAACACAGCCTGATGGGCCTTTGGACACAGATCAGATCCAATCAGGACAGCATATTGCCAAGCTTGACCATATTAGCTGAAGCCAGGGCTTTTGTCCTCTTCTTTGTGGTTGCTTCCCCCTGCACAGAAGGAGGGGGAGCAGGGGAACATGTCTGAGCAAGCCAGAGTCCTTAGAGTCAGTGGCTTCAGGTTCTTTGTCCTTTTTCCCTCAGTTGCTTCTCCCCATAGCAGAAAGGGGCGGGGAGCAGAAAAACATGTCTGGGCGAGCCAGGACATGTATAAGCCTATTTTGGCCTGCTTAGGCCTACTACAACAGACCACCCTCTGGCTAAATGGGCCACTTAGATCGAGGGCAATTGTTGATCCCTCTGGGGACAAAATGTTTTGTGTACCCTTGGGTACAAGCACGTTGCCTTTCTTAGCAGTGAATACCCTTTGATATGGCTTACCACATAGGCACCAGGTTGCCTGCACAAACACAGTAAGTTACATATATGCATTGTACAAACAGTGTATACACTGTTTGTGTATATAATACTCTATGTAGAGCATAACACAAAACACTGTAGAGCTTTATTGCTCCGAGACCAATACCTGGTACTCTTTATTAGCCCTCCACCCCATTGACCGGTGATTGGTTTTGGCTTTTGTGACACTGAATCAAAGGTATGCATGGAGCTTTTCAGTTTCCCACCCCTCAGATGGAGATGGATTTCTGTCACAGTGACAGCTATTCCTCAGTGTCATGAGGAACAATTCGCTCCCTTTCTAAGTGCCAATGGAAGGCCTTATCTACAAATGTGATCAGTGTCATCTTCTTCAGTAACCATGAAGGCAGTCACCTTATCACATGTTCAGGCAACCTTGTATCAAGTAGTTGCTGAATATAATCTTCTTTTGGCAGATGAAACCATTTGGAATAACTCTGAAACTCACTGTCGAAGTCACGGGCACAGCTGGGATGACAGGGGTGACCTCTGTAACTAATATATGGACAATGAAGCAGTAAGAATTGATATCAATAATAACTAAAAAAACCCAAAACCAAACAACACAACACGTTAAAATCCTCAAGCTTTACACTCTACTGCTTTTTATAGGCATGTTTCTGGCATTATTTTTACAAGTGTATTTTCTTTTATTATAGTGAAGCACTGGAGTAATTCAAAACAGCAGAGCCCATATGCTTATAGACTGAGCTCTCCATGTACTTTGGTGGGGTTTTGTTCATCCAAGCACATCTACAAATGCTTCAATACTAAGGTAGTTTAGTGGAAAAACAAAGCATTCTGAAACACTTTGGCTGTCAGTCGCCTACCTTTGGCTGTTTGTTACGCTCCTGCTCTCCCTGAGTCACTTATCAGAGGAGACTTAGAAAAGTCTCTCCTTCTGAGGAAGATAAATTGACCCATCTACTTAGTGCACAGGGCAAACCCAGGAGAAACACACCTTTTCCTCTCGATGTGCTGTACAGAATTTTAATGCAAAAAAATCTGAGATATAGCTGTTTTCCCAAAATAGGAGGAGATTTTGTTTGCTTGTGGTTTATTTTAACTAAAATAAAAATTAAAACTGCATGGTTTGCAACTTTTCCAAAAGTCCTTTGCTGCCCTCATGTGTTTCCCAGGAAAAGTAAATCTTGAAGCCAGCATACAAAATAAAATGGCTTCTCTAAGACAACAGCTTTTCCTGTTATGAACAAGCCATAGTCTGTGGAAACAGCTGAAAAACAACTGAAAATTCATATATTTTCTAGTAAAGCTAACTTTAGGATGCAATGATTATACATTAAAAATAAAGAAAATGTATTTTATTTGACATAATGGAAATTTCCAAGCAATAGATTTCAAAACTAACAGATAAATTTATTCAAAGTTGATGATGTTAGCCTGATGAAAAATCTAAACCACTTCATTTCAAAACTTACTTTTCATCAAAGCTGATTTCAGCATCTTTCTGATGCTTACACTGACTGGTAGAGCAACTTCTTTTCAGTTCCATTATAGAATGCCTTGCAGACTAATATCACACAACTGTTGAACTAAGGCTCTCACTATACTCACGATCAGACCATACAAAGTTACAATTCCCATATCATGCTTTTCTTTGACATTTTTGCCAGACACGGCTCTGTGATCCTCCCAAGGGCCTTACCCTGACATATAAGTGACATCCAGAGTCACAGTTTGATAAGATTTTGCACTCAATTTGACTGCTGAAGTTCAGACTACCTTTAAAATGTTTTGACTTCTCACTTTACATACCCTGTCCAGTCTCTATGATGATCCCAGACCTCATTACGTCAATATAAGTTTGCAATAAGCTGCAATAATACATCTTAAGCCAATTCTGGGTTTACAATGATAAAACATATGAGAAAAATCAGTAAAATGTTCTCTGTTAACAAGCTCTTTCATACTCTCACTATAAGCCATAAATAACCTCCCTGTACAGTGACAGTTCATCCAGCCATTCCATGGGAGAGGGAAGGCAAAGGTAGAGCTGAGTCACGATCCCCACAGGTTTTATCAACACTGCACATGAGCTATTTGGTGATATAAGATCATGAACTTTTATTTTACTGTCAGGCTATGCCTGAACAGATGTGAGTGTTTCATCATTAACCTATCTGCCACTATGACCATTTTTAAACTGTCTCAACTTCTCAGCAAGAGCAGCATGTTCTCTCTTCACTACAGAAATATGTAGACCTCTAGCTTATAAAGCAGGAAAAAAAAATTCATTCCATCATTAAGAAAAGTTACCTGTATGATAAGCATTTTGCAAATAAACACAAGTGATCCTTTATGGGTGGGGTCAACAGGAGAGATCTGTTGTCATCACATGAATAACATACTGAGATTTGTTCTCTCTTCCCCTAAAAGATAGCAACTCTGGTACTGTAGCCTCATTCTAGAAAGGCTTTTTTGCCATTGCTGTTTGGTTATCCCAAAAAAAAAAAAAAAAAAAGTTTGGTTATAAAAAAAAAAAAAAAGTATTGCCAGTACAAAAATATGTCTGTCATTTTAGTCACAGAAAAGAGCAAAAGGTCATTTTCTGGGAAGAGGGGAAAGTTGTAAATACTTAGGTCATGAAAAAGACTCTGTGGTACTGCTGATAAAAGTTATTTAAATCCTTCTCCAGTTACCAGTGGAAAGATGCTAAAAATCAGACGAGTACTCACATTGAAGTTACATGGCCTTCTACTCAAATAGCAGTTACTATTCCAGAGAGGAATGCTATTAAAAAGCCAGTTTTCAGAAGTCAATATCCCAGGACTTATAGTGCAGAGAGAGGCTTGGTACAACAGCAAGGCTGCCCTGATTCACCCTTCACCCAGTCCAGCTGTTAGTTTAGTTCTTTGTCTTTTACTTACTGTGTGTATACTTACTGATCTAGAAATTAAAAATAAACAGATGCCTTGCATTGCATACAGTATAATTTCTCTTTCAAACTCATACTAGCAGGTAAAATGCTTCATGCCACAAAAAAACCTAGCACTAGCAGAGTTTTGCACCTCATCCTTCAGGAAGTACATGCTCTGACACAAAGTTTGCTGTTACACAAATGATGGTAGTGAAAGTTCACACCCTGTAACTTAAAATTTCAGCATGAGGAAAGCCTAGTGGTTTTTAATCATGACACTACAAGGTTTGCTAGATGTGACCATGGGGCAGGTCACTTGTGCTTTCACATTATGGTAAGGGCGAAAAGCAGTAGAAACAACTGAAATAATCACAGAACAATTTGAGTTGGTAGGGGCTCCAAAGGTCATCCAGTCCAACCCACCTGTGGTGAGCAGGGTCATCCTCCACTAGATCAAGTTGCTCAGAGCCTTGTTAATTGTGACCTTGAGTATCTCCAGGCATGGGGCCTTAACTATCTCCCTGGCAACCTGTTCCAGCGTTCCATCACCCTCATGGTAAAGAACTTGTTCCTAACATCCAATCTACTCTTCTCTAATTTAAAACCATTGTCCCTACAGGCCTTTGTGAACAGTTCTTCTCCAGCCTTCTTGCAGGCCCTTTTCAGGTACTGGAAGGCTCCTATTGGGTCTCTTCAGTGCCTTTTCTTCTTCAGGTACATAGTTTTAAACATACAAAATTCTATATACAAACACCAAGTGTGTGAATACACCTGATGATGGTTATTAACAAAAAGGACTGTTAACTCATACCTGTCGAATGCAAAGTCTTAGATGCCAAACACCAACTAGCGTGCCTGGACTATTAGCACACAACTCCCCTCTAAGGAAACGAAGGGGCTGCGGTAAGCACATAGAGGTGTCTTTCGATTTTCTTTCAGCATAACCTAACCGTACTGTCTGCAGACACTGGCTATACAGCTCATAAGAGCTCTTCTCTCCCCACCAGTGCCTTCTTCCAGTGCTAAACCTCATAAACTGGATTTCTGCTGCCCCACAAAGCAACTGCCTCTTCTCCTTCCCTCTCACAGAGGAGTTTGCGGATACCAACTAGCTCACTTCTCCGGGAAGGCACGGCATTAACTTTTAACGTCGTAGGTAATGGAAGGTTCAGCACCTCTTCGCCCCTCACTTGCAGTCCTCCGCTCCCCGCAGCGCGGCTGTCACACCAAAAAACACTGCCTCAAATACAGACTTTGTCCTGGCGCTGCCAAGTACCTCAATACACAGCAAAAACCGTGGCAGGACACCTGGAAATATCCCCAACTCCGCAGTCTACCCACGCCGGCGCATGCCCGGCGCCTGAGAGGCGGTGCTGGAGGCGCTGCTGTCGGGTGGCCACCATTTCATTCGTCGCCTCGCCCAGGGCGGGAGAAGCCGGGCGACAGCGATCGGCGACCCCCAGACCAAGTGTGGGAAGATATGGGGTATGCCAGCGGGCAGAGGGTGTAAAGAAAGGGAGCTTAACTTTTCCTTCCCCCCCCAATAAAAAACTGCCCGGCCCGCAGCCTCTACGGGTAGGGGTGTCCCTCTCAGGCCCCACCCCGCCATGACATCGCGGACAGGGGAGGGGCGGTGGCTGGGGACCCAGCAGGGAGGGGACCCGGTGCCCGGCGCGGCCAGGCGCTAGCCTCGGATGGTGTATGGGGATGCTGGCGCTGGGGCTTCTTTGCTGCCTGTTGCGGGTGGGCAGCGCGGCCGTCCTGGCGTCTGCAGGCACCCGGTTTGGGGAAGAGGGCGGTGGTGGTCCGGGTCGCTCTCCGTGGGACGGAGGCGACCAGAAGAAAGAAGAGGCGGCGGCGGCCTTCCGGGTAGGTGTCCCTACCTGCGTTTACACTCGCGACCCGTGCACACAGTGGTCCCCGCTGCCAACGCGGCGGCTGCAGGCTCCACTGGAGGAGGAGAGCTGGGAGAACGGCGTTCTGCCTCAGCTCACCGAGTGACTGGAGGTTGGAGGGATGAAATGGCGTAGCACAGATCTTCTGCCCACAGTACCGAAAACCACTGCGATGCCCATTGCTGCCGTCCATTGTTTTCCACTGCCCTGGCGGCTCGGCTTCCCTTCAGATTGCTGCGGTTGTGGTCCCTCTGCTTTTGTCCCTTCCCCGCTTCTGACGGCAGGTGTCAGCGTCGGACCGCAGGGACGGCGGGGACCTGTGAGGCGCGCTGGCCGCCCTCCGCGGCGGGGGGCAGCTTTCACCCGTGGCCTTAACTTTTTAAGAGTTCACGATGAACTTTGTTAGCTGTAGTTGGGGAGTGGGAGTGTCAGTTTGTTTTGCTTTCGTAGGTCGAAACCGAAGTATTTCAGAGATTGTGAGTCCTGATAACTTATTTTTAAAATGTCTTTAAGCCATTACACTGTATTTTTTTTGCTTTATTGGGCCATGTAGCAAGACAGGGTTAACTTTTATCTGAAAACTTTTTGCTTATCTCTGAACCACAAGGTTTGTTGTACTGTCAAAGAAGGGCGTCAGATGAGTTTGACAAAATTTGTTCTCTTCCTTGTTTTGTCTGTCCCATATCACTATTTTACCCACTATACACTTAACAAATGCTTTTTTTTTTTTTTTTTGACGTCTTTCTTGGAGCCAGTGTTAGTCTGATGGATTTTGTATTGTTTGCTGGCAAACCATGATGAATCTGAGATGAAAAGCTGCCTGTTGCTGCTAACATTTTCTGCTCTCGTGGTGTTGTCACTGCTGCTAGCTTCATTATGTCCACAAACTATTATTTTTTCTTTCAGGAAAGTGCTAAAAGAATTAGATTACTGAATTCATCATCAAAAGATAATGCAACTGCTTTCTATGGAATAAATCAGTTTTCTCACCTGCTTCCTGAAGAGTTCGAAGGTACATTTTTTTTGGCTGCTGCTAGTATCTTTTCTGTTATCTTTCTTATTCTTTCCCAGAACCTTGTGTCTTTCACATTTACAGATTCTTCCAGTGCTGATAGCTTGTTTACAATCTCTGGTACTAAACTGAATATACTTCAAAAGGATACAGCTGCCTCATGTTTCGCTAGTCTTGCAAGGTTGAATTGCCCAGAGCCTGTATATGATTTAGTGTACAAACTTTTTCTTCTTTAGGGACCTTAAAACCTGCATCACTTGCAACAGTTTTAAAATTGGAAGACACAAAGTTGTTGAGTACTCTTAAGTTCCTATTCACTGCCCCAAAGTGAAATTGATGAGAAACAGTGCTTGAAGGTCTACAGCTGTAAATGATGACTATGAGTTTCAGGAGCTATGTAACACACTTTTTTTTAGTAAGGAAAAAATTTTGATGCCTAACCCAGTCTTCCCTTCTTGATATTCAAGTCTGCAGTTAGGTGTACTTTACATTGAAAGATTTCACAGCTTTTTTAGTTTAAGATAATTAAGCAACCTTAGTGGAAAAACAGTAATTTGCATGTGTTTTAGAATCTTTACATAATTTTTCACTTCTTTTTCCTCTTTCACCTGACTAAAATAAAGTATTATTTTTTCAGTAAGTAAAATGCAGAGGTTTTCAAATAAAACGTGTTTTATGGGATAGTTTTTTATCAGCTTCAGTAAATGTTCATCCTTTGTACCCACATTACCTATACGGCATATTTCTGTTCTTTCTAGAAGTGTAGGAATATTTATATTCCTTCTGGAGTATAATGGTTACTTTAAAATTCATTAATTTTCTGTGTGAGAGTCAGTTGCAATTACATTATTTTAACTAGAGATTGAATTTACCTCTATGGCTTGTAGCAAACAGTTGTTTGTGGTGGTTTTTTTGTTTGGTTTTTTTTTATTATTATTTTTAGTTAGATTTATAGATATTTGTATTCTGTGTTTAGCTATTTACTTAAGAAGCATACCTCACAAACTTCCCAGATATATCAAAGTGCCAAGGAGAAACAAAAAACCTTTGCCAAAGAAGTTTGACTGGAGGGACAAGAAAGTCATTGCAGAAGTGAGAAATCAGCAAACAGTAAGTCCTAGTATTACACTTTTGTGGTTTTCAAACACTGTTCAGAGACAGTTCCAGCAGGTACATTGAAGAGCACAGCGAAGGTTTTGGAAGGGACTGTTTTAAGACTCCTTGGAGCTCTGTCACAAGTATGGCCAGTTGAACATATACTAAATCATGTAGCATTTTATGCAAAGTGGGATTAGGCTTAAAACATGAGATGTGAAAGTTGTGCATCGAGAAGCTCTGTAATTATAGAGTGCATGTAATGCACATTTTCATCTAGTGAACTAAATTGGCAGATATTTTACACCATGTATATTTTTGGATTTTCCGAAGAAAGTGAGGTAAGTTCAATACTTGACCCCATCCCCTGCATTTCACCTGGATGGATATATATTCTGTGCTGTTGTTTTTTCTCATAACTGAATGACCTTGGCTGGTCCAACACAATTGAACGCCTCAGAGAATGCATTCACGACAGGAAGATAGCCACATGGTTACAGTTTATCCCAGAGTGGTTATGGTCACTGGTAACAAACAAACAACCTGTTAAATCCCCAATGTCTTTCCTTTTTGTTCTTCACATAGTACAACCTGGATCTTGCCTAGGAATAAATTTCTTCTTCCTGCTTTAGATGCCATAGATTAAAGAGCCTAGAACTCCAGTGTAGATACTATTAGTGTCTAAGAATTTTTCTATTATGCTTATTTTCAGTTTATTATTTCTTAAACTGTCATAAAATCTATTTATTTAATTTTTTTCAGACTGTAGAAGGTTGAAGACTTTCTCTTTAAGTGCATGCTTTTCAAAAACCTCCTAACTAATTTGGTTAAAAACTTTCATTCCGAGCCTCAATCCATCTTTAAGAAAATAGGTATCTCACAGTAAAGAGCATCCTCAGATCTATCTTAAGGAGGAACAATGAATCAAGAAGAAATTCTTAAAGTAAGACAACTGCAATGCAGGAATTTTTAAAATAAGACACCCATAATGCATTTCTAGCTTTCAGAGGGCAGTATGGGGGGAGGGGGGGAACCAAATCAAAATCAGATAATATAAATGGCTGTTTAAATTTCTGTATTATCACCTTAAAAGTGAACTTGAAAGATGATGTAGTAAATGAAGAGTATTGGAAGACCCTCTGACTATTTTCTTCTTTTCCTATTTGTCTTCAAAAAGAAAGATGACTTTTCTTTCTCCCCTGTTTTCTTTCTCCCCAGTGTGGAGGCTGCTGGGCTTTCAGCATTGTGGGTGGTATAGAATCTGCCTATGCAATTAAAAGAAATAACTTGGAAGAACTCAGTGTGCAGCAGGTTATTGACTGTTCATACAATAATTATGGCTGCAGTGGAGGATCCATTGTTAGTGCCTTGAGCTGGCTGAACCAGGTTTGAAACTCTTAATAGATCTCTAACCTTTCCTTAGCTTTCATGTTGTTACGAAAATCTGATGGGGAAGGTGGAGTGTACAGCATATTTATTTAGTCTGAAATCAAGAGAGTTTGTTGTAGCTGCACAGAAATTTGATTGGAATGTTATGGTCTGTATATATTCTTGTGAATGTAACGAATTGACCCAGTGGCTTTGAAAATAATGTTCATTGAAAGCTAAGGTATTTCCATAAAATTCAATTGGAACTGCAGATGTACAGTACCAGTGTAGAAGGAGCCATTTATCTATGTGTTATGTGGATTTGAGTGTCCAGTTTAGGCATCAGCATCCTGGGAAAAGGAGGGATGTTGAGATTTTCTGCTTTCAGATTTCTGTAGTTTTTGTTTGAAACACTGAAAAATCATGTACAAGTGTGGAGAACCTCAGAATAAACATGACTGCTTTTACCTGTTTCACTGGCAAGCCAAAAACTATGAAAATGCAGATGTAGTTTCTACTTTAGTTGTAGCTAATGTTTCATTCACAAAAAATACAAAATGTGTGTTAATAATGTATGTAGGGAAAAGCTTGAGATATAGGAATATAAAATTAATATCTTGGGTCTCTGAAGTTTTTAAAATAAAACAACAATTGTCCTTATTAAGCAACTCTACCATTTTGCCCATGAAGCTTCTTATAACCCCAGTTAGTAACGGTCTACATAAGTTTGCATTTCAAGAAAGACAGGATATTACTCTGAATTCCTCTGAAGCAAAATTCTCTCTTGCTTGGCAACAGAGGGACTACAAATGAATGAGACTGGAGAAAACACTGTTATAAACGTGCTGTACTTCAGGAGACAAGAAAATTATAAAAGGTTGCTGCATTACCTTTGTGGCTGGACTTTGAACTATAGCAGCCAATCCACTACATGAGGATTTGATGCTAAGAGCAGAATGTGACTTAATTTTCAGTATTTTAAAGCAACTGTCTCTGGGATATCTGTGGTTCTTGAATTGGCCCAAGAAGAGAATATTTTTTTTATGTTGATGTCATTTGAAGAGGATGAATAGCCAGTCATTAAATATAGCCATCGTGTCTTGAAATGGATGAGATTGTTCATTGGGCTAGTTTAAACCAGAGGTACTTTTAAATTTCATGCAATGTTAAAAGACTTCTGAATCCCTTCTGAAGATTTATTCATGAAAAGGGAAACTAGAGACAGTAAATTACTTCCCAACATGGCATTCTTACTTCTAATCTCACTAAGGACACACTGAATTTTGAGTCAGTTCTGTGGTCATTTTCAGTGTGTGCTGTGTAGTGTCTAAGTCAAATGCATTACATTCTCATTGGTTTCTCTTTTTGCAGACAAAAGTAAAACTTGTGAGAGATTCAGAATACACTTTTAAAGCTCAGACAGGACTGTGCCATTATTTTGATCACTCAGATTTTGGAGTTTCAATAACAGGATTCGCTGCATATGACTTCAGGTAGCTACTATTGATTCTTTTTATTTGCTGTACCTTTCCTTCTGTGTTCAGTGTCTGGAGTAAGATAGAGCCAATAGTGCATTGATCAGCTGAAGGTTATGAAGTTGATTGCATCTGTTCTGTAGCTGGTGGAAGGATAAGAATTAAGAATTAACACATAGCAGTTTGAGAGTTAAGCCTTGCCACAGGGAATCCACTGAATCCTGCCGTGACTAAGCCTGCTCCAATTAGAAAGCTTAAGTCTGCATCTTGAAATGAGGTCTTTTACATTGGCTGTATTTAAACTGGAACATTGAGTCAGTTGCAATTTTTGACACCTGCTAAGTGAAGGTTATACTGCTTAAGTAAGATAAACAGTAAAACTTGCCAATAGGAATTGGAATTTGTTGAAAAAACTTGTAAGTATTGAGCTACTTGGGTATTTATCCGTTCACATACCCAACCACAGCATCCTCTAGACCATGACTTTACAAACAGTATTGTTAACTGAATTGCTTCAGGACAGTTAGTAGCTTTTTGGGTTTCTGTACCAGTAAAGTCATTTTCTAATTTTTGTCAGTACAATACAGCTGCATACTGAACTTCGAGACAAGAAATACAATTCTGACTAGGAATTGAATTACTGTCAGATATAAGTTACTAAAATTTTAGTTTTGAGAGTCTGTATTTGCTGATTGATTACTGCAAATAGCATGCAGTGAGAAAGGTATTCTCTTTCAGGGTATTATATAAAAAAATCTGTATGTGGATACTGATACTACCTGAAAGGATGTTGTAGCCAGGTGAGGGTTGGTCTCTTCTCCCAGGCACCCAGTGACAGAACAAGAGGACACAATCTCAAACTGTGCCAGGGCAGTTTTAGGCTGGACATTAGGAAAAAATTCTTCACAGAAAGAGTGATTGCCCATTGGAATGGGCTGCCCAGGGAGGTGGTGGAGTCACCATCCCTGGAGGTGTTTAAAAGGAGAATGGATGAGGCACTTAGTGCCATGGTTTAGTTAATTAGAAGGGTTAGGTGATAGGTCGGACTCGATGATCCTAGAGGTTTTTTTCAACCTGATTGATTCTGTGATGGTAAATATTAATAGTGATAATGTCCTGTATTTTCATATGTTGCGATACATATTTTAGAATATTTTTATGTATGTTTGAAAAACTAAAGGGCAATAATGGTGTAGACTAAGGGTTTATGCAAAACTGGTTTTAATTGAGTGGTGTGTGTGCTCACCGTTACTCACTGACTTGATGCAGCAACCTGCTTATTTTTAATCACATCACATCTCTAGATCTCTACCTTTCCCAGAGTCTCTGGGCCCTCTATTTGCATTACTGCATTGCAGTACATGAAATGCTTAATTATTGATACATGCTACGCAGAACTCAGGGAAACAATTTCATTATTTGATTTTAAAATCATACTTAACAAGTAGATTACCACCTCTCAGATTGCTTCAGTGTGCTAACTTAAATAACTTGGCATGATCACTCACTTCTTTTGCAGTGGTCAAGAAGAAGAAATGATGAGGATGCTCGTTAATTGGGGCCCTTTGGCAGTAACAGTAGATGCGGTTAGCTGGCAGGATTATCTTGGTGGGATCATACAATATCACTGCTCCAGTGGAAGAGCCAATCATGCTGTTCTTATCACTGGTTTTGACAGAACAGGTGTGTTTCCATCAACTGAGCTTCAACCCAGTAGGTTTTGTGTTTTTTCTCTTACTTGCAACTTGCCTTCTATGGAGAAAGTGATCAAAATCCAAAACTGGGTGTTGGGTTGCAACGTGTTTGGTTTGGTGTCACATCAATTCTGGAATTGCAGCCTGATCCCGTAAGAACTATTCTTGTCTGTGCTCCTTGAGTTCTGTGGGACTTCATGTCCTTGTAAAGCTAAGAACGTGGCTATATGCGTGCTCACACTAGCAGAAGATAAATCTAGTCTGTTCAGTATGGGAATATTAAAATCTACTACTGTTAGGGGACAGAGCTACTGTACTGCATCATCAACTATCAGAAACTGTGAGATATTAACACTATAGTGTCAGAAGTTTTTTATGTTTATCAAATCTTATATTGTGTCTTGTTTATGAAAATGTCTCTTCCAGGCAGTATCCCTTACTGGATTGTACAGAACTCCTGGGGACCTGCCTGGGGAATAGATGGCTACGTTCATGTTAAGATAGGCAGCAATGTCTGTGGTAAGTCTGACAAAAAATAATTAAAGTGGTAGAGACAACATGCTGGGATATGCTTCTCCATGTAAAAAAAACAATACAGTGGGATCCTCAGAGAGCAAATACAAGTCATTACTGCATTTTAAAATAGGTTAGATGAGTCTCGGTGGAAAAATAAATAAAGTGGTTGCTAGGTCAACCATGCCATATAACTGAATGATCAAAAAACATCATGCAAAGATAGGGAGGTTGGAGTAAATGATCTCTAAGGTTCCTTCCAACCTAAGCCATTCTACGATATGGTTGTACCTTGCAGCATAGAGGCAATGGCATTGTAAAGTATATGGTTGTGTATCATAGTTTGAGGTTAGCGCCATCGCTGTACTCAGAGTAGGTGAAACAGCTGCTGTCCATGTGTGGTGGATAAAGTTATCTCTGCACTCAGTTGAGCAAACAAATGCGGGAAGTGGATCTGCCTGTGCTTGGGAATTTTGCCCCCTTCTTGTGGCTTTTCTTGTAGGATAGAGGTATATACTGTCCGTGCCACTTTCACCTCTTGCCCTCTTACCGTTTGTATGAGATTACTCTTGGTGATTGAGGGGGTTTTGTAGCATTAAATGTGCAGTTTCTTCTGATCTGCTGGATATGGACTTCGGGCAGGTGAAGTTCTTGCCTACCCACAAAGATTGCTGAGCCACATTGCTGGGATGGGATCACTAGATAGTAAATGTTGTGTAGCCGTTGAGGTTTTGCTGTTAGATTAACTGGAGGTCTTCTGTTGGCTTTCCCTCCTATGCATGTTTCACAGTAGCTCTCGGTCATTGTAAAAGGTGTTAGAGTATATATAAAGCGTCTGCAAATGTGAATAGATAATACTCAGTTTGCCTACACTCAGTAAAGTGCTAATCATAGCTTTCCCATACTGCTGAAACTTTTGTTCTTACATAAAAAAAGAAAAGAGAAATTTATTGATAACTAAAGCAAGTCAACTGTAGAGGCGGTCAGGAAGAACAGATGTGTCATTTCAAAGTCTATTCTCTCAAAACCCAGAATCTTTCACATTTTCTATAGTATGCCACATAAGAACACTCCAACAAAGACCAGTAGTTGCTGTCATTCCCTCACAGGTGCTGTCTTCTGATTTAGAGATACTGTGACACCACTTTCCTGGGTAAAGAGCCATCACCACCTTTTAAGAACCTTCACAGGCTGTAGCCAGACTCTGCATTTTGTGCTGGAAGGAGTACACCAATACAAAAAGAGCAGAGTATGAATAAAAGCCTAGTTTGATCTGTGTTTGTATATGGATGAGTGTTGTTAAAAAAAAATGTGTCTTGTAGTGGGATTCATCATTACTGTCTGTTGCTGAGCTTTCAAAGCTGCATAGCTTCATACCATCTATACATTGCTAATGTATAGGATTAAAAGGGAAGAGGATACCTACAGGTTGAGATTGCTGATTATTCAGCATTCATCCACTCTGAAAAGCAAAGATACAAAGTTTTGAACATAAAAGTAGAAGAAGGAGGAGAATAGATCTTAACCATAAAGTATCAGGCAAAGAAGAAATAAAAGGCCTACAAGTGATCCCCTGGCTCCTCTACCCCCAGCAGTTCACCAGCTGTCATGGCATGGAGTGAAGTAAAGAGGGAGTTACATGAATATGAATCCTGGGAACTTAACTTCTTGCAAGTCTCCACTTCCAGTCGATATTAAATGTTTGTTTGTTTTATTTGTAGGTATTGCAGATACAGTTTCATCAGTATTTGTTTGACACTTACTGGCCAAAGACCACAAGTATCATTCGGACATGTGCTGCACATGAAGATTTACTTCAAAACATTTTCTTAAAATAAGAAATTGTTTTAAGGGCAATTCCTGCTTTTAGGCAGTACAGGAATGGGTTGACTGGAGTTTAAAAAAAATGTTTTTATTTGGAATATGCATTTCACATCAAATAGCTAGTGGAAGAAGAAGACTCAGAGTCAGCTGCTGAATGTGCAAAAGAGAGCTACAAAGATAAACTGAAACTGTGAGTTTGAACTCTATCCAGGTGTTGAATACTCCATAAAAAAAATCTTATAAGAAATGAAGTGGTGCCAAATGTAAGAAAATTGGATCAAATAATCAATAGTATGACAGAGTGTAACTGAAATGCTTTGAATATTAGAACCACTATGGTTAGGTCTGCTTATTGGGCAGGGAAGAAGGACAGTTGGAAGAATATATTTTCTCTGGTTTTCTTTTACACTTGCCTTGGCTTTTCCAGCACCTCTGACAGGCACATTTTGTCTTCCTCCTTTTTGTGAGATCCTGTGTTTAGAGGAACAGAGGAGGGAAATGGATATCCAAAGTTCTTTCCTGTGCACTCTGTCTCTGAAGTGCTGCAGTCCTTCAGTTTCAATCTTCAGACCTTTATTAGGTAAATAGAACTTCTAAGCTTTTCAGCATAAGGGAGTGAGTTTTGGAAAGTGTCTGAATATTAGAGTTTTCTGCATTCATTTGTTAGATGGATAGAGAAGACAGAAACAGCAGTCCTAGTGGTTTAACATCCTGTGTCCTGGCAGGATGTATTTGCCAATCAGCTTTTCCTTCCTTGTGAGGACTGTGTCAGTTCCATGCCTTCTCCCCTCTCTTCTGCATGACTAACAGCAAAGCCAATTTTGCAAAGCAAAAATTAAAATTTACCTGATACAGAAAAAAATGTGAAGGTGGAGTTTCTTAATACATACTTGCCACCTTTGGAAATCAGCAATTGCAGAATATGCCAAATATGTGGCTGTTACTTAATGTTGGGAAGTTAACTTCATAGGTTGGGCTTGCCGGGACTCAGAAAGGGATTCCAGGTTTGCTAACCTGTAAAACTGCAGTTGCAGGCAAGTGTAACTAGAATTCACAAGCAAACATACCTAAGCCATTCTGTGATGTAATTCTAAATGTTTTTGATCTTTTATCTGAAATCCTTTATGTATGTTTTTTTATGGAGCACTACTATGAAAAGTATTGAAGCAATACCAGAATTTTTGCACTCAATTACTGCCTTGTGTTAATTTAATCAAGTTCAGTGAGTGTTCATAATGGTCTGTAGTAAGCATTGTCAATTTAGTCTTTCTGCTTTTAAGTTGTTAATATTTTAAATGAAGACCAAGGGCTATGTTTCACTAGTTCAGGTTCTGCCACTTAATGAATGTACTGTCTGTGAAAGTTTCAGATTAACAAAAGAGGAACTCTTCAGTAGTATGGCTTTCCCTTAGCAGTTTACAAACAACAAATAGCACACTTCCATAACTGGAAAACAATAGCCAAAGGTCCTAACTGGCACTGATAAGAATAATGCTGTTATAGTAGTATCAAACATAGATATGCCACCAGTGTAGTACCACTTCAAAAATACCTAAAGCGCTATAGTACAGAGCAGTTCACCACAACTGCAAGCCTGCAGTGTATCTGTATTTTCAAGGGAAGGTTTAAAAATGAGACAACACAGCTTTATCAATATAGCTATGGCCAAGTTTGCCTCACTTTTATTATCTGTCAATTTTATTACAATGATGTTTTGAATAAAAAGCATTTTGAATGTTGTTTGAACGTTATGCTTGCTTTAGAAGACGACTTAACAAAAAAGGAACTGCTTTGTTTGAAGTCCAAAGTACTTACAGATGCTGTTCTTACCAGTAACTATTTCTATGGCAGGGATTTACATTCACATGTAACATGTACATAGCAACATGATGTATGTAAAAGTTCAAGAAGCTTAGATTTATATATATTCAAGACTTCTTTTTAATCTAGCTTTTGAAATTCTTAAACAAAAATTTCCTTTTGAAATTCTACCAGAGTTCAGGAACTAATATTCTGCTGAAGGTGATGAGCTTAATAATGGCCTCAATTAGGAGTAGATTAGTTACAATCATAAGGCAAACAAACAAATATATATATACAAATAAGACATGATCATAAGTCTGTATCATTTCCTACCTCTCTATAGCTGTAGGTTTTAAGAAGCCAACTAAGAGTTAAGTTGGTCATTGAGTTGGATCGGGGTATCATTTTAGTTTTAAAATAGGCTAACTCAATTCAGATTTTTTTTTCTACTATTAAGTTTTTTGCACAAGCTGATCATACTATTCACATAACTGTCAGACATAAATACATATTTACACACCCACACTCCATGATAACAGCTGTTATACTGGGATGATAGCAGCACCCAAGGTGAAAGTCCTGAAGTTCTTGACAGCAGCCAGTCTAGAAATGCAGGCTAGTCAGAGTCATCACTGCTAAAATAGGAGCTGTCACAGTATTCTGCCGTGTAAAGGAACTTATGGATGGTTGGGTTCATCTTTGGTATCCAGTGTCTCGGCACTAGAAATGTTGAAAGATTGAACAAATCCACAAATACCTTGTATCTGTCACTGAAAAATACAATTGGAACAATTAATACAGTGATGTCTGCACAGAAGGCCATAATTTCAATATCCTCAGGAATTGCTCCATCTCTTTTATTTAGTAAAATTTCTGTATTAATCCTCCTCATGAATATTCCAGAGTCATAACCCAGTCCTGTTTCTAGGGCATAGCAGATCAGACTTGAAAAGGAGATGAGGTTGCTACAGTCACATCTTTCTTCTGAAAGTGCAGTTTGTAGACTATAATCTCCAGATCTTTGCTCTTGTGGTAGATATAAAGTAGAATTTGTCTAGAAAGAATGCTAACCTGAAATTAAGGAGGAGTGAGAAGGCTTGCTGAAAAAAAAAGAGAATAAACCTTTAATCTTCAGTCTAACCATCTACCTTTTGTTCCACCTTCTGCTTACAGCTATACATGGCAGTCACCAGTTACATGCAGTTTCTCTTTAAAAACAAACCTCAGAGAAGGTCTTGTTAGAAGAATGTGCCCTAAATATCCTTGTATGTTTTGACATAATGTTCAGAACCATCAGGACATAGTTACAGCAGCAAGGCTGTAATCATCTAACTGAATCCTCAAATTTTGTGTAAAAAAATATTCTACCCATACAGGGAGTTCAGTGCTCAGTCCCTAATCGTCCCTTTTAAATTCCTTTTTTATTTCATCCAGGAAAAGCAAACCTTCATGATTGCTGCCTGCACAGCAGGAGTGTATTAGTTACTATCAGCTTTAAGAACATATCGTATCCTAAATTAAAGTACCTTAGGTTGTAAGATTAGGAGTCACACTAAGGAATAAAGAAACTGTCAGCAGGCAAGACACCCTTCCAGTCTGTGCCCCCTCATTAACTTGGACTAGTTTACACGTGAACTAAAACAGTGTGAGATTGCTGTTATTGCTATTACAGTAACACCTACACCCCTTCTCTGAGAATTACACATGCCACTTTGCACACATGATCAAAAGGAGTTATTTTTTACCTCAAAAGGCTTGGAGTCCATGTATTGCCAACCTGATAAGTAACTGTACAACAGCCAAGAGGAAATGCTAGAGTCCTAGAAGAGAAACTACAGCCTTCTTTCCTCCAGTAAGCTGTCTGGAATCAGTCTTCTAACAGAGGGTACCAACAACATGCATTACTGCAGTTAATGGAGAGAAGCAAGACTCTTACCTCACTGTTGAGCGCAAATAATGGTAGCCTGATGAGCCTCCTGTGCCAGCCTTGCTGCCAATCATCCTGTGCACCATGCAGACGTGGTTATCTAAGCAATGCAAAAGGACAGGGTACATGTTCAGTGTTAAGACATAACCAAAAGGTCACTTCAAGGTACATTCCTGAAATATTGTAAAAGATCACATAGAGATCTTTCAGGCATATAGAACTATTAGGTCTTCAGTAATGCAGGAGTTAGTTATGCCACTCTTCAGTCAACTCATAAAATCATTGTTAATACAGAATGAAAGCACTGTTATACAGTATTATGCTCTCTCAATACATTCATCAATGGATGTCTAGAAAGGGAAGGAGCAGGAGGAATGTTACATATGAAGGGATATCATGATGACATTTTGGGAGTCATTGGACAATGTATATACCTTAAATAATACTGTTCACGTAACTTATAGCATGTCATAAAGTGATAGCTGCACCCATGTATCTAATGCTCACAGAAGCAGTTGTTCATCTTTCCTCTTGATAAAGCATTCCTAATGGATGAACTCAGAAGCAAAAGGAGTGTCACAGTCAAGAAATGAAACTTACATCTCCATTTAGTCATGAGCACATCAATATCCATAAGGGAGGTGAGAAGCTGAAAAGGAACCTGAAACCGAGGTTCCTCCCTTGGAAAATGGAAGAGAAGGCAGTGAGACCTCTTATGATATGCTGTATATTTCAAAGTAGCTCTTCACCAACATGTATCAGTGACTTAGTGTCTATTTTTCCTAAACTAATATTGAAATGTCGGTAGATATCCTAACAAACAATTCTGCCATGTAAATCTAGATCTGTGCCTTTCCTCTCATACTTGCAAAAATAGAGTCTTTTTAAGGACACTTTGTAGAACAGTTTGAACAAGGCATTTACGAGTTGCAATCTGAGGAGCAGATTGAAATGAGCTGCTCAGAGAGGCGATGTAAGCTCCAGCCTTGAGGATACTCAAAACTCAACCAGACATGGACCCGACCTTCAAGTTGGATCTAACTAAGGTGAATTTTTGTAGATGGTTGGGCTAGATTACTTTCCAAGGCACATTCCAACCTAAATAAACCTGTGCTGCTGTCCTCAACCTTCACCTTCATGCCAGTAAGCATTAAAGATACATCTAACATTACCTGTAGAAGTAGATCATTAAGGCTCCCTTTAGTGCTTTGTAAGAAAGTCGTCTTTCTCCTGCAAAATATGAGTGTCCTTAATGATTCTCTTGCAAATTTCATGGCATTATGTGATTATATACATCATGCATAAAAGTGCATACTGTCATATATTAACAGAATCTACCTTTACTAAGCAGGTGCTCATGGCGCTTTTCATCAAATAATGAAAGCAATACATCTTTCTGTTTTTGGAATTCAGATAATAAGTCATCTTTGTCTTCTGATTCTGGTTTGGCCTTTGATAATTAAAAGAAAAACAATGTCATAATTCAATAGGGAAAATTAAACACTTGAATGACCTACAATGCAACTTCTATTTTCATCATAAATACTCTGTAAGTTTATGTTGGTAATGTAAGAACAGTACTTTCAAACAAGATGAGTCACTGTCCTTCTAAAAGCAGAAATGCCACAGAATGTGCAATAAAATGGCTGTCAACAGAATGCAGATGAACGAATGTTCAAACAAACTGCAGTTTATCACTTTTCTTTTGGTTTAGAGGCCTTACGAACACTCAGTTTCTTTGAAGTCTGATTAATTTTACTTTTTAAGGCAAAAATAAATTCTTGCACAGCTATGGCTAAGAAAATTCTGAATAAAAAGTTTGAGCTGAGTTACAAAGCTGTAAACATACTCTCAGGAAATAGATTAATTCTTATGGTGTTTTTTCTATTAAAAATGTACTAAAAGCTACAGGTCTTACAATACTGAAGGATTTTCTTGTGCTTATTTGCCAGTGCAATACAAATGATCACATAGAGCAAATTGCCACATCCTGTTAAATAGAAATATTGTGACACTCCATATGCAAAGCTCAGGGGCCCAAACTTTGTGTTTACTCTGAAATGTAGATGCAAATGCTATCTAAAGGTCAAGTGGTAGTTCCAGTAAAATCAGTTTCAACCCTTCCAATGATACTAGCCATTTCCTTTTTCCAATCAAAATCATCCATGTATCACTGGCTTTAAACTATCTTAGATGTCAAATTACAAACTTTTTCAGATTTCCTGAAAAATTTGCATTCTTTTTCTGCTTCTTGCAGACAGAGACTGCTGAAGATTAAGTGAAGTGAGTGAGAAACTGAGTGGGTCAAAATTCAAGTTTATGTCAGGATGTCATTTTGCCAGCTGTATTTGCTTAGAGCTACATCAAAAGTACACTATGTACCTGCACCAAGGCAAATTCCTCTTCTAGACCTTTTAAAACATTCACTTCAAATTGTCCCCAGAAATCAAATCCTTCTGCTTCAAGTCCTGGAGTTCTTTCCAGCCACGCCTTTAATAGTAATAAGAATGTGTTCAAACATGAACAGTGAAAACACATTACCGTAGAACTGCAAGTTACAGCAAAATATCTCACTACAGTTGTTCTGGTTTAATATCCTATAGAGATACTTACTGTTGGAGTAAGCATGTCCATGTAGGTGTTTTATACCTGAATAATGATGCCATGCAAACAGCCACAGATTACAAGTTAAATGATCAGTGTTGGAAGACAAAAGCTGTCTCATTCCAGGACCCTCTTTAAAACCAATTCCCTTTAGATACAGGAAAACAGTCTTATTTCACATATACAGGATAATCATAAAGATAAATCTCAGAAAGAAGATACAAAACTATCTATACAACCAGTTTTTACCATGTCAGACATGGTCAACATTGATCCAACAGTCTGTCATTAATATCATCATGTATTGTGATGTATATAAGACAGAAATGTACTTGGCAGTTATCAAAGATTTTTCTTTGATTTAATAATGGGAATGAGATTTATAAGGAAAAACTTAGGAATCTGTATGGTCAAACTTCTTTTAGAGATCACTTACTGTATCTCCTTCTCATCTGAAAGATACAAGAGCATAAAGTCTTAACGAATAAAGGAAAACTAGAAAAATATCTTTACATTCTATATCAAGTATCAGACAAACTGATAGGTCTAGTAAGAGTCGATGCTTTTGCTGAGGTTTATATTGCATTGTTCTATAGAAGGCTATGTTACTTTGGTGTATGAAAATGACATGGGCATTAGAGAAATTGCTGAGAGTCATAACTCCTAGACAAAGTCATTAAACCAAGGTAAGTGACAATGAAACACTTGTTCAGCATCTTTTCTCCTTTCTACTTTTGCTTTACTGTTTTGAACCTTTCTAGTAGCCGTGGCTAACTGGAAATCTCTCTGAACTCTTTTTTCTAAAAAGGGCTTATAGTCATGAAAAGCAATGCAAATTAAATGATACATTTATATTCTTAGCTCATACTTCCAATTTACTAGTTTGAGTCAGACTTCTCAAACAACAGGAAATGTTGTGAAAAATCAGTTTGTTTACTAACAACTAACTCTGCTTAATTTCAGATTTGGTTAAGAACCCAAGACACAATTGACTGGGATGTTGCCAAGTTGCTTGTTTCTCTCAAGGAACAAAGATTTATTACTGATGCTAATGAAGGCCGTTCCTGGGAGATGGAGGAAAAATAAAGCAAGACCTAAGACAGACATTACCTCTACAAGTTGCAGTAGTGTTGGTTCTTGCTCTGATTTAAGCAGTAGCTCATACTCCTCTCCCTTGAAGTTGTCACGATAATGCCTTCTGTTATAAGGGACTCTCAGACTTTGTGGAACGCCAATTTTGTTCTCTAGCAAGCGAAACTGCAGGCTCTGAAAACCCGAGGCTGGGCTTAGGTAGTATCTTTGGGAACATAAGAAGACCATTATAAAATAATATCCTGCATTTTTTTTATGAGATTCTGCTTCTCAGTAACAACAACAACAAAAAATAAATTTCACATGTAAATAGAAATCTGAGCATTTTTATATGGTTGCGATTAAGGAAACAAAAACCCAAAAACCAGTAATAAGAGGTAGCAGTGCTCCCTTCAGCCACTTGAATCCTCCAGTACCATAGACACATTGAAAACATGACGCAAGGAAACACTATGCAAACCAAGACAACTGAAATATCCATTTGATCGTCTATGAACAGTACATTTCTCTCATCCAAGCACTTCTATAATCTCCTGTAGAATACAGCTGCAACTGTGCTGTAGTAAGCTTCAAGTAAATTAACAGAACCATGAGCTCTTTCTATTTCCATTGTTTTAATTTTTTACTCTGAAACCACCCAGGAGCACCACACAAACATCAACAATTAAATTGCACTTCATTACAGACCATGCTTACTCACATTCTTGCTCAACTTCTTAATTGAACCTTGCCTTCAAATATCACAGTTGCTTTTCTAAGGTACACTCTCCTCTTGCCAAATGACGTGTGTACTACAGGCTGCCAGGGGACATTCACAGTCAGTTCTAAGGATGGGAATTACCAGCCTGTCAATTAGTGTGGAGAAATAGTAAGTATTTACCTGAAATCAAAGAAGTCCAATGCAGTCATAGTTTCCAGAATTGAGAATTGTTCCACAAGTAATTTCAGAATCATTGAAATCCTGTTCATTCGAGTAATAACCTTCAGCATGTTCCTCTCATCTCTTACCTGTAGAAAAAAATTAAGATCATAACTTGACAGGATGATTTGTTTATATTCTACATGTTTATTTCAGGACTTCACTATTGGGCATAGCTATAGTTGCAAAGTTCTTTCCAATAGAACCTATATTGAATAGAGAATCCTGGTTTATAACTGAAAACTGAAACTATAATTTTCAAAGACTGAAATCTGTGTTTCTCTGATGATACAATTGGCCTAAATACATACATTTTTTCCTACATTTTTTACTGAAATATAAGTCATGACAAGAAATTAAATTCTAGACCAAAATCATTTATATCATGATCATTTCCAATTATTACAATAAAAAAATAATTTTATAATTACATTATGCTTTCTGTTATAATCACTTCCATAATCTTACTGTGAAGGAAAAAGTCACAAGGCAGGTGTGGAAAGTACTTAAATGCAGAGAAGCAGAATAATCTGAGGGTACATCAGGAAAGTGCATCTAAAAAAGTATTCATCAGAGATGTGCATTAGCAAGCAGAGGAAAACAGGAAAGACTGGATCTGATGTGAAATAGAAAATATTAAATGGGAAACATAGAAGTTCTAATCTGGAGAAGCTGAATGCTTTGCCTCCAGAGGAGTTTGCTAAAATTATGATTAGTTTCAGTGTGATTTAACTTCTCTCTAAGACCTGGACACACAATCAGGAAATATCAGACTATAAAAATGAAAGAGGGTAAACATTTCCATAATTGCCAGGATCTATACTTAACCTTGATACTGACGTTTCCAATTATGATTGTAAGCAAAGTCGCATTTTTGTAGAATAAATAATAATTATTCTGCCTAAGAACTGATTTCAATCAGCTATAATTTGATATAAAAGTTCAACTAAAAACCCAATAAAATTATGAATGTGGAAGTTAACAGAATATTTTCATTGGACATTATGATAAAAAATGTTAATTCTTAAAGTCTCATCTACTTTTCAAATTTTCCTCATCTACAAAGGCTTATGATGTTATTCAAGGTACTTCTCAAATTACATGAAGTCAGCATTTTTTCCTGGCTGTTGTATCTAGTAGCTTTCTGTTATTCTGAGGTGTTTTTAGCTTTGGACAGATGTTTACAGATGTTAAAAATATTCCTATTATATCTGTAATTTTCAGAAAGTGTCATACAATTATACATTATTGCTTTTCTGTTGGATTTAATAATAACACAGCTACTGAAAAGACTTTCCCTTCTGCTTAGAAGAAACTAGATGGGGGGATATGGCACGCAGACTTCAAAAAAACTGAACAAAGACGGAAGCGATTTTTCAACTTAAAAATACCTGTGGGCCCTCTCATTTTCAGTTTTGCCCCTCAGCATGATGTTTCTGTAGTAGAAAATCCCTAGGTCTCTACATTTATCCAGTACTAGTAGGGTATCATGAGAGCATTTGGGCCCATGAAATTAGTCTTGGAGAGTGATGTTAAGCAAAAGGCTGATTTCAAGAGGAAGTCAGGATTTTGCTGATCAAATGTCTGTACTATCAGAATATATGAATGTGCTGGTTTGAAGCTANCTCAGTCAAATTTCATTGGCTTTTAAAAAGGAGCACATTGCTTTAGTAAACCAAATTTTATCAGGCTGGAAGGCAGGAAGAAAGAGAGCCAGCTGTATTTTCTCCAAATTAATATTTGCTTTAAACTTACATGGCCATTTTGAAAGATCACCCGCACAGAGTCCATTTCCCACAGAATCTGCTTAAACCAAAGTTCATAAGCTGCAACAAGAAAAGCATCATTAGCATTAACTTTAACATTGCTTTGTAATTTCTTCACAGCATTGAAGAAGTAAAAGTCTTATATCTTTGTTTGAAACACATAGCCTATATTTATACTGCTGGTGTCAAAAAATATATTGATACACAAATGTATTACCTGTATGCTGTCCTTTACCTAAACTATTACATGAAGTAATATAGTGCTGAGAATGTTTACAGAATTTTTAAAAGCATGTTTTACACATCACATATTTGATGTGGATATTGCTCATCACAAAGGCAGGAAAGAGAAAATCTAGATCTGATATTCCAATAAAAGATGATTCCAGAGCTGCTTACACCCTTTATGTTACATTTTTCCTGTCAGTAATAGCAAAATATCATCAGGCCAGTGCCTGCAAAACATGTATTTTAGCAGTAAGCCAGCAGACCTAACCAGCATGCTGGCTTCTAAGCAGCCTCTAGATGGTTAAAATTGGATTGATGTTTCAGAAAATGTACAAGCCAACACACAAAAATTCCCTGAAATTGCCTGCATAGCAACTTACTAGTCAGAGAATTAATTTCATCACCTTAACTTTTCTAGAAAGAGAACCATCCAAATCTTGTTTTACTAAATCCAAAGGTTATACTTATGGCTTCATAAGCATGGAGTTGATTACGGGCTTATGAGTGTTAGTGGGATGTATACAAATATAAATGCAGATAAAGGGCATAGAAATTGTAGTGATTGTGTCTAAAAGGAAAACAAATTGAGTATTGCATGCTTCAATGCTGACTAATTCCCTGTGGTGAAAATACTGGTCAACCACTGCTAAATTCCTCTCAACCACTTACCTTGGTGTGTCACAATGAAAAGATGCTCATCATGGATTTTGTTTCCTTTCTTCTCACTCTGAAGTTCTTGAGCATTCAGTATTTTGTTCAGCTTAAAAATAAATATAAGATTGTTGAGTACTGCTCTCAATTTTCCTGTTGGCACTGGTAGTTATAATATATAGAGCTACTATTTAAGGATTTGGGGGTTTTTTTAAGTATATATAGGCCTCATATTCCAGGTTGTACGAGAAGTTAAACAATCTCAGGTGTCCCTTTTACTTTATAAATAAATAAATAGATCTTGACTAAAATGGAATGTTATGGCTCTTCAAATAATACTGTTTGAATAAAACAGTTTCAGGCTATGTTTAATTATAAGAAAAAAAAAATATATCTAGCATGTTTTCTTGCTCATCTATACTGTTGTGTTCTGTACAAATGGAATTCCTATAGTAAAATTCCATCTAATCACACAATAATATCTGCACAAGAGCTCTGACCTGAGGCTGTGCTAGGTAGTTCAGTTCTGGCATTACTTTTTTTCCTGAGTCAAATTTAAAAATCTAATTATAGCTGTTTTTTTTAATCTTTGCATGATTCCATATAGTGTGCCAATAAATCAGTCTTCTGTTCACAGAGCAATTCTGCTCACTTCAGATCATGCTGTCAAACAAACAAAACCCCAACCAAACAACATGGGAAAATTATTCCTTTATTACTTATAGCATTTTATTTATTTTTACTTATTTCTCAATTACTTCTAGTTGTTGTTGTGGAGTTTTGTTTGGGTTTTTTAAATTGTCTTGTGTTCCCCTTTGTCATCATTGCACCTTCTAGATTTCTGCAACATCTTTTTCCAGCCAAATGTTCTGGGGAAAGATGTGCACAGCCTGCTGATGTGAAGAAACTGCCAAATGGTGATTGACAGAACAAAGAAAGCCTCTTGAGGTATACCACTTTACATTTTAGGTTTACTGACAGAAATAGCTCCCTACTAAAACCCCTCAGGACATCTAGCTTCCCTGCAATTTGAGTAGCTATCCCACAATTCCCCTGCACCACCCCACTTGAGACAGACAGCTGAGCACGTGGCTTGAAGACCTGTACTGGTGACTGGCAGGCTGCTGAGAGAAGCATCAGTCATGGGTCCTGGCTCAAGTCTTAGAAGTGAGCAGGGCAGTAAACATTAAATCCTTGAACTTACCTGTAGGTAGTCTCCATAGATTAGTCCACTCTTACTGGCTTTATTTACCCCTTCTTGTGATTTGTCATCTTTTTCGTCATCCAAAGATAGGTTGTTAAAATTATATCTAAGAAGAAAATCAGTTAAATATATTAACTGTTTAATTACAGAATTATAAATATATCTGACTTTGTAGTAACAAATGCATCTGCAATTCAAACAATGCTTTGTCTTGAGAAACTGAGTCACTAAAGCAGGCTTTGAGAAAAACAGTTCACCTGAAACACCTCCTCACAGCAACAGCTGGTAGCATTGCAGCAAATAATGAGTGCTCAGACAAGTCCTTGTACAATCTCTTTTTCTTTAGCAATAGCTACAGCTGTCTGTCAATAATCAGTCATTCATCTCTAAGCTTTCACAGTTAGTAACATTACATCATCCAAACTGTTGCTCTGAAGCAAAACACAGAGATGAGGGACTCACAGGTAGTTGCTTCTTGTAAAGGGGCACCCACTCATGATTCCAGGATCCAAACTTGCTGAGCTGCACACCAGGGAATATACTCCGTTAGTGTTCCAAAATCCACTGCAGCCAACTTATATGTAACCTTATCTCACTGCCTAGGCCAACCCCCACATTCCCCTCCTTAGCCCTCAGCCCATCCCCACTATTCAATAATTACAGATACTATCGTGGCACAAAGGTCAGTAAGTTCATGTGTTGTTGGCCCTTCAGGGTTTATTTGGTTTTGGGTTTGTTTTTTTTTTTTTTTTTCCTCCAATCAATCAAAACTGGCATGGCTGGCATACTTGCTTTGTCCTATGGAACATGCTTTTTTGCTTCTCACTGCGAGGTATCCACCAGCTCCTTCTTTGGAGACAAAAGCTGGAGTAAGGTGTAAGTCAGTGAGTGGGTTGCATGAGAGACAAAAAAAAAAACAGTATTTAATACATTCAAGAACTGTTAAAGTAGGTTTTTAACATGCAGCTACTTGTATCAAGATACCTTTAAGTTTAAACAATAAAACACATGGAGAAGGAAAAAGAACATGTTTCTATTGCAAAATAAATGGTGCTTGTAATAGATTTCAAGTAATACACATACCTTAAAAAATGCCCATAGATTAAATAAAAGAGCTCAAAATAATCATGTACCTCTCATGTAGTTTTCCAGTGGTTTAAGTCATGACAATTTCTTAATTTTATTTCCTTGCACAAAAGTTTCATTCTCGTTTATCAACAAATGTTACTCAATTCTATTTCATCATCAGCTTAACACACAATGATGTAACATGTCACTTCTTTTTTGCCTGCCAGACCTTTTGGAAAAACAATGTTGATGCTCAGTTTTACTGCAAACAAAACTACAGGGCCCCTGTGACCCTAGATGATTTGCCCTCTGCAAGACTTACTGTGTTTAGTGATGTCTGTGTGGTAATTTCAACTGGCTTAATCACTTAAAAGCAGTCTACTCATTAAAAAAATAATCAAACCTAGTACATGGTTTCTGTATACCCTGCTGAGCCAGATGCCATATGTCAGTCTACACAAATACTAGCTTAAAACTAAGTTGAGCTACAAGAAAAGTAGGACTCCACTGAGGCAACCCATCAAACAAGTTCAAGGTATTCTTCCTTCACAATGTAAAACCCGACAGAGGAAAATAACCTTCTCACCACACACTTCTATACAGCCACTCAAGATGCAGATGGGTAGAAATGAAAGAGTGCACACTGGCAGATACATCAGAAATTAAATGTTGAAAACTGTGCTTTTCACCATCCCATTTACACTAAACCAGTTTGATTACACATGTAGTAACCTCTCACTTCCACAGAACTCAAAGGTGTGGACATGTCATCTCCACATCCTGTTATCTGAAATCCAGACTAAGTCTCCACACTGAAATCAAAATTTCCATTACCTTTTCCCAAGACACAAAAGGCAAAGAAAGAGTATGAATCTAGTAAAAATAAGGACAGTTTCGAAAACATTGAACTCTTAACCTCAGAGAAGTTACTGTTTCTTTATGCGACTTTAGTTTCTTCCAAGGGACACAGAGAATAATAAACTTCTACAGTAATGGTCTTTGACTTGCAACCTTTACCTACCCAGTGGGCCTTTGCCTACCCAGTGGGCAAAGTACTTTGAAGCATCAGAGCCCTTTTAAACTCTGTACTAAACAAAACATTAACTCCTATCTGGGAAGTAATACTACCCTTAATTTCTTCAGGGTTACCAGCCTCGAAATCCGAGGATATAATCTAAACCGAGCACCGCTATACAAACTCGCCTTCTGATTCACCAACAGACAAACTTCAGCCAGTCAAATAAATCAGCCACATTACAATTTAGAAAGTTATTTTCAGTATTACCAATATGTTTAAACTTCCTCTTTAAGGACATCATGTCTGATTGTTCCCAAAGCACCTCAGTCAATGACCATGATCACTTTCTCTGTTAAATCATCTTGTACTGCTAGCATTTAGAACACTCAGCTATCCCCAGGATTCTCCCTCTGAGAGAATGTTCCCAAGTGTCTCCGAGTCCTTTGTCACCCCTGAAATAAAACCAGAGACAATACAGAACTATAATTCATTCATCTTGCTGGCTACCTTAATTTGATCTCAATAGGGCTTCACATGTATGTGATGAACTCATCTTGGCTGGAGCAGGGTTGCAGAGACAAACTGAACTTATTTGGACTGAGAGAAGTGATTCATGTGGTGAAAAAAAGGAGCATCTCTCTCTAGCCTGGCCGGAGGCAACCTGTATCATATTTCTTAGATACTGCTGAGACAATATCTAGATAATGCTGAGTCTGCATGTTCTTCTTGAGTGAGGCTATATTCCTAAAACATTAGTCTGATGATGACAGGTAAATAAGAATGACCTCTTATTTATTGTCATGAATCTGACAAGAGTCTTCTCTCCTACTAAATTAGAAGTGACCTGTTTACCCAAGCCGAATCTCAAGTTATCCTATGTGACCTCATTCACAAAGAAGAAAAAATGCACATACACATGGTTTGGATGGCGTTACCCATTCTCCTGCTCAAATTCTCATTTTGATTACAAACTCATCATAGATTGGTTTGTTTTTCCAACATTCATTAATGTGAAGAAAGAGCTTGGATACCTGGCTACAAACAAATGACACTTGAAGCTTCCCAACACTGTTGTCCTAGAACTACAGACTAGGAGTTATCAAGCACAGATGGCTTCTATCTGTAACCATGGCTGCACTGAGTTGGATAAAAGATCCCAGTAGGTCATGTCAGGAAGACTTCCTACAAGAAAGCAGTAGGTATCTTGGGAAAAGCTATTAGAACAAAACAATCAAATACTTTTTAAAAAACAAACAAAGCAAAAAACCCCCACCCTCCTAAAAAGCAAGTTTACAGTGAGATAACTTCCCAATGTCGATAGCCTAGAACTTCCTAAGATACCTGTGTCTTTGCATTTAATAACCCTTCTGTGAATCCACAGCCTGCAGCAATGAGTTCCATAACTGAATTGCATATCATGTGAAAGGGTTATTTGCCTGTGCTACATTCAAACTTCCTGCCAAGTAATCAACTGATTTTACTTTCTATTTGATATTGTCATGGTTTATGAGCTCATGAGAAATAACTGCACTACATCTTTATAGTTCCAGTCACCATCTTCTGTGATTGTGCAGACTCTGTTGTGAACTTTTTGAGACAAAGGACTCAGAAGGCAAATACCTTCTTGATACATAGATGTAAGCACTGTGACTTCCATAAAATTATAATGATGAAAGGATGCGTCGTGTGGAAAATAAACCCACAACTATAATAGTGTAATGCAGCTCAGCAGCTACTGGTAGATTTTAGTTGACAAGATGCATCTAAAATTGCATAGATGAAGCACACAGCACCTGAAATCAGAACCTCAGTACGCCGGCTGCTTTAAGAGCATTGAACAAAGTGATGAGACATAAAAGGAAGGTGAAGCAAAGATCAATTTGGCATCAAAACATGCCCTCTGCTCAAATGAGTGCTTTGTGATTTTCAGAGCTGGAATTCCTATTTAACTAGCATTTGAAATTAACAGTCAGTTTTAAGAGAAATAAAATTTAGTGACTCAAGACTAAACTAAACAAGGTTAAAGTTGATGCAAGATTAATAATCCAATCAGACATTTGTACCTGGGGGAGGAACAGAGCTCAAGGTCTCGCAAACTACAAACAAAGAGAAGAGATAGTGCTGCAAGATTTTTTTTTCTTTTAATAATGTATTTTTTCTACTTTTTAAAGACAAAGACCTATGTTCTCACTTCCCCACATACCTTTGACTTCCATTTACGATTCACACATCCCAGCACAATCCTCCCACTGCTGTCTATCATTTGAAGTTCAACAGAATTTCTTTCACATTGCACAGTATCTGATCCTGTTAATGCTGGTACCAAATTTCCTCTCTGAGGCTGTGCTTAAAAAGGATCTCTTTTTAGATTACCATTGCTTCCCCCTACACCTATATTTCCTAAATGTACATCACTCATGCTGATAGTGCATTTGTGGTCTGTACTCCAGGAGTGAAGCAACTTGCTCTCAGAATTGTTCCTGAGGAGCAATTTCTCTTTTATATGTTCTGACCAATAATTATTTTTCAAGAATGGAGAAAAGTTTCTTTTGCTGTGATGAGGGAAAATATTTTCTTCTTTCATCAATGAAAATGCATCAATATCAACTAAAACTATAAATTGTGGAAAAACAACATATCTTGAATGTATGCCACAGAGTCGTCTCAAAGCAATCCTATCCTCTCTTAATGTCTTGCCACCACTCAATGCAAGGTGCAATTCTTTAGTATAGGAAGGTTGTTGATTTGCCCCTCCTGAACATCTGAATCCTAGTTACCATTCAGGTACAGCAAAGTTAAAATCTGGAGCCATAAGCTACAGCCCTGTCTCCACGTTGCTAAGTGCCTCTGTTTGCTCCATGGTGCAGCTGACTAGCAAACGCAGAGGGCTGGTTGAGGACAAATGCTGACAACAATTTGCTAATCTGATGCTATTCAGTGTTATCATTAATGGCTTGGATAATGGAATAAGTTATACACTTCTTAAATTGACAAATGACAACAGCCTGGAAGGTATAATAGCATAATGACAGATGGGGTCTAAACTTCAAAATTATCTTAATGCACTCAAATAAATAACGTGCAGCTTCAGTGATGCAAAGCTAGTATTTTTGAACCAACTTCTAACATTCTGTGATTCTGTAATTCTGTGATTCATCTATGATAGCCAAACTAGTAAAAAGGAAATTCTTTTGAAATTGTCCAGATGTTTCTGTTAGTCAAAAATAACATGTTGAGCAACAAAAGGCAAAACTATGAAAAGAGCAAATTTTATACTGATTTTTTTAAATGGAAACTTTTGCCTTGGAAACCTTCATGTCCATCCAGCATTTGAAAAAATTGAGCACCCCTCTTGGAAAATGAGGACCACTTGTAAAGAGCTCAGAAAATAATGGAAAGAACAATAAATGTTCAACGTAGAAAATAAAGTCCATTAAGAGAGGTGAAAGAGATTGTAATTGACCTGTACGACTAAGACAAGATTGTGGGGGAGAACTGATAAATACCTTTCCTTCAAAGGGAAGAATAATAAAGAAATTTTTGTATAGAAAAGGATGGGGAAAACAGTAACCAGTTTAAATTATGGCAAGATAACACAGACATAATATATTGTCCCAGGTTGGGAACTATAGGGTGACTGAGTGACAGTGACTATAGGGGAACTGAGTGACAGATCAGTTCGAAGAAAGCACTAGAAAGCTGAATGATTTGGAGTGCACTATTTACTATATAGAGTCTGTTTCTAGTTAGATAAGCAGGAATTATGGGGTTGAATAAGGGGTGGAATGTCCCAGGTTGGGAACTATAGGGTGAAAAAAGTCCTCTAGGGACTTGAAGATTGTTATTCAATCCCACAATTCTGCTATCTCTTCATAAGTTCATGGCAAGGCCAGCTCGTTCTCCTTTCCTCCCCCTCCAGCCTTGTGTCGGGGAGGAGCTGCGTTATCGGGGTAAACATGTAAGGATAGGTCTGGTTGGGGCCTCCAGAGGCTGTGCTTAGGCCTCTTGGATGGCAGAGGCATGGGGGAGGGGGGAGGATTGGAGCACTGGGGATGATAGATTTAGTTTTGGGTTGGGGGAAAATTTGGGGGATTTGCTTATGGATTCTGTATCTGCTTTGTAATTTCTATCTCTAACACTCTCTCCAAATATAATTCTGTTTTTTTCTCCAATTCGTTTGAGAGCTTCACTCTGTCAGCTCTGGCTCTTTAAACCCACGACATATATATACATTTTTTTTCCTAATATTTGTAGAGCCCTAGAAAACATTGATGAGACTTTGTAATTTCTTCAGTCATAGCTGATTCTACCTTGATGCAGAGACAAACCCAATGAGTCCTCAAAATCTTTTAGCCCCAACTTCCATAGCCTCCCCCTGCCTCCATTGCTGAGTCAACTGAGTATCTGCTTTGAAGGAAGGTGCATGACAGATGCTTTGCATACACAAATGGCTACATTTTTTTTACTTATCTCAGCACATGCCATGACAATACATTCTAACAGTCCAGATGGTGGTCACTTCATTTTTCTTTTTCTTTTTTTTTTTTTGTGCTCAGTTTTTCATGATTTTTTAAATATGAATTGAATATAAGTATTTCTGGACTGCTATATTAGCAAATGCACTACTTCACCTGTCTTAAAAGGAGATAATATTTGAGATGTTTCTATTTAAAAAAGAGAGCTAAACAAAATGCACTTACACAGCATCATGCAATGAAGTAGAGTCATAGAATATATATGGTTGGAAGAAACCTCAAAGATCATCCAGTCCAACCCCAGAAGTTGGAATTTCAACCCCAGAAGTTGGAAGGAAACAATGACATTTTCTGGAAAAAATAACTATCCAAGGAAAGCTAAGTAATCACAAAGTACATTTGTATGTGTGTGTGTATGTATGTATTTTGTCTCAGCAGCCCATAAGAATGAGACATGTTGTTACAATAAAGCTATAGAAGAACAATTTTATCTGAAACACATTTAAAAAAAAAAAAAAGGGGNAGTCATAGAATATATATGGTTGGAAGAAACCTCAAAGATCATCCAGTCCAACCCCAGAAGTTGGAATTTCAACCCCAGAAGTTGGAAGGAAACAATGACATTTTCTGGAAAAAATAACTATCCAAGGAAAGCTAAGTAATCACAAAGTACATTTGTATGTGTGTGTGTATGTATGTATTTTGTCTCAGCAGCCCATAAGAATGAGACATGTTGTTACAATAAAGCTATAGAAGAACAATTTGATCTGAAACAAATTTAAAAAAAAAAAAAAGGGGTAAAAAGGAGGACTCTGGGAACTACCAACCACCTGTCAGCCTCACCTCTGTGACTGGAATACCATGGAAAAGACCCTCCTAGAAATTATAAGGCACATCGACAACAGGGAAGTGATTCAAAACAGTGAGCATGTCATCTGTGTGGATGCATGTGAAGTTTTTATCTCAGTCCCCCACAACACCCTTCTCTCTAAATTGGAGAGATAAGGATTTGATGGGTAGACTGCTCAGTGGATAAGGAATTGATTGGGTGGTTCTGTCCAGAGGTCAATGTCTTAATGTCCAGATGGAGATCAGTAGCCATTTGTGTCCCTCAGAGGTCTCTAGTGCGACCAGTGTTGTTTAATATCTTCATTGATGACAGACAAATGGGATCAAGTGCACCCTCAGCAAGTCTGCAAATGACACCAATCTGAGAGGTGGGGTTGACATGCCTGAGTGACAGGATGCTATTGAGAGAGAAAGCTTGAGAAGTGGAACCATGTGAACCTCATGACATTCAACAAGGCCAAAAGCAATCCTGTACCTGGGCTGGGGTAATCTGTGATATCAACATTGTATTAATCAAGGTATTGAGAGCAGCCCTGCAGAGAAGCACGTGGGGGTGCTGAACATGAGCAAGCAATGTGCACTCACAGCCCAGAAGACAAATGGCATCTGGGGCTGCATCAAAAGCAGCATGGCCAACAGTTCAAGAGAAGTGATTCTGCACTGGTGAGATCTCACTTGGAGTACTATGTCCACATCTGAGACCTTCAGCACAAGAAAGACATTGGTTTCTTGGGGTGGGTTGAGAGGAGGGCCACAAGGATAATCTGAGAGATGGATAACCTCTCCTGTGAAAAAACACTGAGACAACTGGGTTTTTTTCAGTCTGCAGAAGAGAAGGTTCCAGGGGGACCTTATTATGGCCTTTCAGTATTTAAAGAGGGGCCTATGAGAAAGATAAGAACATTCTTTTTAGCAAAGTCTGTTCCAATAGGATAAGGCTATAAGGGGTGCTGAAAAGCCGGAACAAGTTGCCTGGAGAGGTGGTAAAACCTTCATCCTTGGAAACATTGAACATCAGATTAGCCAGGGCTCTGAACAACCTAATCTAGTTAAAGATGTCCCTCCTCACCTCAGGGGGATTGGATTAGATGACCTACAGTGGTCCCTTCCAACCTGAAGTATTCTATGAATTTATGATTTGTCTTAGCAAATAGCTATGGAGTTATGCTGACTGTAGCTTTGTAGCTTTTTTTTTTTTTTTTCCCTCTCCTTAATTTAGAAAAGAGCTGCACACCACTGAGGGTTGCCTTCAAGTCATATTTTGAGTACAAAATTTACAATATGTATAAAATAAATAGAAAATCATGATCATTTCTGCCATTAGTTGATTTTCCTAACCTTTACCATTAAGTATTAGGGAATGTGTTCTTTAGATAACCAGATACACACTGCAAGGAGTGAGTGGACAGAGCAAGCTGCCTGTGACAAATTTGCAATCTGAAAGCAGTTTGTGCAAGCCATTTGGGAAGAGGAACAAACACAAGGCGGTTGGCCTTCGCCCCCTAGTGTTTGTTTAAGAATTAATATAAAACAACTATAAAGAAAATTGTTTAATTTTTTTTGCAAAACACAACCAAAGAACATAAGCCATATTTACCTGAAGCACTGCATAAGCACAGAGACTCTTTGTAAGACATCAGCTCACGGAATTTGTTTTCAAAAAAACCAGGAAGACGAATCATATTTGCTGTGCAGAGAGCATCTTACAGTTTGCAATTATTAATCATATGCACATAGAGGTATGAAAAATAGACACAATTTATCTGAAGAATTCAAGCAAGAGGCATTGTCTGAGTTTTGTGAAGTAGAGTCATTTGCATTAATAAACTCAAAAGATCTACAAGTAACTGCTCAGCATCACACTAGATGTGGTTGTGTCACGTGCAGACATCAGAAAAGTTTACTGTTAAGTGCTTCATTGCTTGAGTGAACACAAATGCTGTGCAAAGCTTGCCCCAGCACAGAGCCTCCTTGGTGAGACAAAAGGGACAAATGGGAGTTGGGATTTTCAAGAAGCTGAGTAGAGAAATTTTCTGTTTGTCATAAAGGAATGACACTAAAGTTCAATGTTTTACCTTGCAGCTCACAGCTTGAACATGGCTAAAAACCAGTTAGCAAACAAGTAGACAGTGAAGCACTGAGGGGCCAAGCTAATACTCCTGATAACCCAATAACACCAAGAGCACTGATCACTGAGAACACTACACCAACGCTAAAAGAATGAATGAACGAAGCAGCAGCAGCAGCCATTCCCACCTCCTGTGGGTCAGAAAGGGACTGTGAAAGCAGTTCTTTATTTGTCTTTCTAGAATAAAGTAATTTTAAAAATTAAATAAATTTGCAAGGTGATCCAAGACACAAGACAAGCCTGCACTTGAACTATTGTTAGTCTTGTGCTTGAAGTGTATATAAATACGTACATCTGAACTTGTCATTAAAATAATATCTTTTACACTGCAGATCACGTTATATAAAGGCAAAACATAGCAACCCTGGCAGGTAAATTGCCCAGTGCTACGTGTCATTGACTGTCACCTCCCATTTAGTTTTCTATAAAAGCCATTACCTAGCAATGATCACAGCAAGGCACCTTTCTATCCATTCCTTTCTTACTGAAATAAGCACAGCCTCATGGACCAACTTGGGACATTCATTCAATCAGATTCTAAAGGTATGTGACTAGACGTATGAGAGTGCTTTATCAAGACTTCTGATATATTTTGGCAGTCTTTTTCAATCAAAATGAGAAAATCTATCTCGTTTCTCTGGTAACCTTGTCCAAAAATACTGATAGTATTTTCAAGATATCAAAAGAGAGAGAGAGAGACGATTAAATCTTGTTTAAAAAAAAAAAAAATCATACGTTTACTTAAGAAGCAAGGAAAACTCTCTAGCTATTGATCTTGCATGCCTTCAGAATAGGGCTAACAGTTTTAACTGGGCAATTGCTTCTCTGAATGACACCATACTTTAATGATTTTTAGATTAAGGCAAAGAGGAAATCACAAATCTATCCAGACTAACTCTTGTATGGAAATCACATACAACCTGGAATAACTCCTTCCAGGCAGCAGGCAGCTTTTAGAAAGCTATTATTTTTTAATGTGTTCATTAACTAAAATCCAAACACAATTAAACAGTAGGAATGCAAAAATAAAAATCTTGTACCTTATTTCTGCTCTGCAAGGGCTTAGTTTCCAGTTCTTCCCACTGGGTCCTGGTACATCACTTTCCCCACTAGATCAAAAAGCCTATTACTACTATCTATCAGTTCCCTACACAAGTAGCTATAGATTGTGATCACTTACTTGCTAACAGAAGTTTAAAATATCTTAAAATTCAATTTACAATAGTAACATTAAAGATAACACACATTTCTGAGGTTTTAAAATAAGCTCATAGTAGTACATCCCTGGCCATGTATTCCCATACATGCAGGTAAATCATTACTAATGGCAACACCGACTGAAAATTCAGGTTTAGTTGACTAACCATGGTGGTTTTCAGGGCTTGTTCAGTAATCAGTGTTTTCTGAGTGGGGCAAAGCATCTGCAGCCCATACTGAATTTATGAGATACCTTCCGAGGCATGTTCTTACAGGTGTGCTCTGTATTTGACTCCAGACACATGGTTTGCTTCTGAAGCTGAATTCCTCTCATTTAGCTAATTCCTTGCTTTTTTAAATCATCCATCCTCTACTCTTTGGATCTTGTATAACTATTGGGGAGTTTTGCTTTTTTAGTTGTTTTTGGGTGTTTGGGTTTTTTTGGGTTTTTGTTTTTGTTTGTTTGTTTTTAGTGCCTACATTATATGTACATTTCATGGCTGCTAAAAGAACATAGCGTGCTCTCAAGACCTTAAGGTCTAATGCATTTTAAGGTCCTGCAAGACCTTATCGTCCGGTACATTTAATGTGAATGGTCGTAACTCACAGCTAGTTCAGTTGTGTTGGTTACACATCCTTAGTCCAGATACACACAGCCTAACTTTTGCACAGCGTAGGATAAAGTGTAAATTATTTATAATCTTAGATCCACTCATTATTGTGATGTATTAGTTTACTATTCTTTAACTGAGACCAGGAATGACCATTTTATCGATAATCACTGGAATGTACCTGTTCCTCACAGACAGACCAAATTCCAGACTAAAGGTCTTGATCTGACCTACACATTTCATCCTATTTTCCAATTCACCACATGAAAATTTTTACTATTTTTGTTTGTTTGTTTTTTAATGGTCATATTTTCTAATGAAATCTGAAAGCAGAGCAAAAACTCTTAAAGACAATCATCTCGTAGTGCTAATTCCTCTGGTGAAAGACAGCAATGAAAGCAGCAGTACAGTATTCTAAAATCTTATTCATTAACAGCAAAGCTTTTGCAATCAGATAGCACATCATGCATGTTTATTGTAGTAGCTATGTACAAGAGCTGGAACGCTGTTTAGTTACATATTCACATAGATTCTAAGCTTAATCAGCAGAAGTGTAATAACTAATGGGTTTTGATGGCAATGATTTTTTATGTAGGGATATGCTATCACACTCCTACCTAACACAGTGTGTATAGGAGCACTTTTCCTGGAGAAAAAGGTCTGAGCAGCATGTGGTCTCTTGTTGGAATCTACAAACAGTAGATGAACAGTAGATGCAGACACATGCAGGAACATATTTTGCTGTTATTTGGGGAACATGCAAAATGCTTTCCTACTGCACAGATACTGATGAGAGAGAAGACTACAGTAAAACCAGAAAGCCACTCCATGTCAGCATGATGTATGAAAGCACATGACTGAACAGTTTTTCAATGGGATTCAAAAGTCTCTAGAGCTAGAAAAGCAACTTTTTAACAACTTTCCAGCAGGAAATGGCTTGATTATAAAAAGCAGTCACAGTAAATTTCACCAGTATTGATCAATGCTCTTATGTTGATTTTTAAATAACAATTCTTAACCTTCAGAAACATTTGAAATCCATTTTGAGATTGCACGGAGACCAAAAGAAACATCCTAAAGTGCTAATGTAGTCATGATAGCTTTGCCAGATGACCCTTACATCCCTTTTTGTTCCTTTGCCCAACTATAACAGCCTCAAGTAAAGCAGTCTTATAAAGGGTATATTCTCTTCCTACCACACATGCCACAGTATTGAATCCATTTATTGGTTAAAGCATTGAATTAGGGAAGCATTTAATTGTGGTTAAACAATAATGTATTTTCAGATCCTAATTATTGTCATTTCACAAACTTCCTTTGATTTACTGTTCTTATGGACTTTCTTAATGACAGAATAAAGTAGCAGATAACAATCTGCAAATTAAGCACTTTGGAAAGAGACTGGCCCAACTATGACTAGTTACAGGAAAACTCTTACTAAGTTTCCCTCATTTGAATGTTTTGGAGAGAACATTCTTTTCAAACTCATGCTCAAAAGATCATTCAGCAACAAGCATAAGAAAATGACTACATTTCCAGGTATTGATTATATTCATTACTGTTAAAGCTCCTGCATTTAGATTTAAAAATGTCACTTTGTAGAAAGGGGTAAATGAAAACAAAAAAAAACAAACAACCCACTCCTGTTTCAAAGTTGCTGAATCAAATAAGTACAAACCTAAAAAAAAAAAAATTAAAAAAAAAATATTTCCTTTTGAACTTATACCCTTCCAAGTTTCATCCAGAATCTTTTAATAGTAAAAGAGTGAAATTCCCTTTCATATTACTCCATATAATTCCCTTTTTTACCTTTTTTCCCTCACATCAAGTATGAAAGTGTAGACTTTTAAAGGGGTGTTGCTGTGGAAAATCAGATACATAACTTCCTACAGTAGGTCCACAGCAACCTGTGGTTTCAGGTCACTGAGGTATTTCAAAATCCAAACTTTTCCCAAGGATTTGAAATACTTTTTATATTAATGTGCTTACAAATTTACATGCTTAAAATACTGCAAGATATAGTCTGTAGTCAGGCAGCACAGAGCTCTTATTACCACACAATTCTTCCATCCCCAGAAGCAAGTTCACTGCTTAAAAACAGATCTTAACATTAAAGAGAAGTTTTAAAACTGCTTTCCAGAATCAAAATTACATAGTTTCCTTTCTTAATTGCCATTTAAATGCTAATTCTGAAAATGTGGTTTGGTTTTGTTCCATATTAAGGAATATTGGAGACGATACGATCATGCTTAAAAAAGAAGCTGCTGCCACATTTGGAAGACAGAGGGATATATCACCAGGAGTTTGCCTCAACTACATCCTTTCATGGAGTGCATCATATTGTTCAAACACAGAGCAAGACTCGCAAACTGCTGTGGCTGGTAGTAGTCATGGGCTGCCTTGCCGTTGTTATTTGGCAAATCTGCAGTCGTTTCATCTACTACTTCAGCTGGCCAACCACAACTACAGTGGTAGTTCAGTATGTGGAAAATGCCAAATTCCCTGCTGTGACTTTTTGCACCATGAACAGGTAAAAGTGTTGTTTGTTGTTTGCTCTTGAGAGGCAGCACCTTTTTATCTGAAAGCAGTCAGGATCCACAATTTGCTTGAATAAAACACATGAGACAGGGGAAATGTGGCTCTGAGGGGCACATCTTCCACACCGTCGCATATGATTTAATAAGATAAAAATAGGAGAATCAAGGAAGTTTTTTTTCACTCTTCTTTCCAATGAACTACAGATTTTTAAATTTCAGAAAATAACCCAAGGTAGAATAACCACACTGGTAGCTTTTCTATGTATGAGTGTTGCTTCTACAGTGTAGCCAAGGGACAGTAATTAGTCACATCCAAGTTGAAAATAAATATCTGCAAATAGAAAGATTAAAATAGAAACCTCGTACAAGCATAGAAATCATGGTCAACAGAGATGATTTTTTTCAGAGGTGCTCAGACTTTGTGGTTCCAGCTGATGTCAGTGAGATTTGCAGGAGGGAAGCATTTGGTTTGTTTGGAAGTCATGTATCTAAGCTACAGATTTCTACGTTTGAAGATAAAGATAATTGCCAGGATTCAGGAGAAACCACTTTGAAAATAATGTAATGAATCTACGGCTTGAATTTTAAAGCAATTATGTAATTGAGGAACACTTTTGAAATATAGAAAGTTTACCTATGTGGTTTCCTCATGAGGTTGTCTTATCTTTTACTTTTTGCTGTCAAAATCAGCCAGAAGGCCAAGTCTCAAATACTTAGAGCTGTTCTATCTCTCTACATGTCTCTTTCTCATTGCCCTGCATAAAGCTATCCTGGTTTATACTACATAATACATACTGCAGAGAGAAATCCTTCTTGATTAAAGTGGGCTGTCTATTATAAAAATACATCTTTTCTTGTAACTATAGTAACAACACATTGTACGTAAATAGTCAGCTACTGAGCATGACAGATGTGTGCCTAAGCAACAGTTTGATGCCACATCCATCTGTTGTCCATGATGTGCTTGTCCTTCCCTCCTGTTTTTAGTAACCATTTTCTTTTGTTGGCAGGACAAAGAGGCACAGATCTACCTTGCTATCAATGTTTTAACTCAAATTGAGTTGTGAAGAATTTTTCCTACCAACATTCCTCAAGCCAAGGCATTAAAATCCATCACAAAAAGTACACTTTTGTATATAGATATATATTTTTTTTTAAATAGGATCACACAAAAATCGCAGTTCTAAAGAACATGGTGTTGTAACCTCATTTGTGTTCTCTCTTCATACTTTTAACTGTTCTGTAAACCCTTACATCAATAAGGGACTTCAGAGCTTCACATCAGGAAAGCACCTCCAATGTCTCATATTTCTGAGGTTTTTCAACTGAATTCTAAGAGCAGGGATCACTCTTGGTTTATACCTGTGTTTATATTCTGTCACTAGCCACAGAAAACATAGGAATGTACTTTGTATACACTGGAGTGCTGTGCCTTAGAAAAGCAGGTATATGAGATTACTGCAAATGCGCTTAGAAATCGATGTTTTATAAAGCTAGAAGACAGCTTTTCTGAAAGGAACAGCTCCTCCTAGATACTTTTCCACATGTAAATGCAATTCTTCAGCTTTGCATTAGTTCTCCAAATGTAGTTGTTGGCTTCTGCAGATGCCTAAGCTATTTGCTTTTTTTAAAAAATTGTTTCTTGGTTTTTGGGTTTTTTTTTTTAATAAGCAGAAATGTTGTGCCCAGAAGAGCCACAGGAAGGTGTCCATTTTCTGTTTTCAGATATAGAAAATACCTTCCTAGAAATGGAGACCTTGTTCACTCCTGTTGTAGAGATCAAAGTGCAACATAGTGGGCAAGAATCACTTACAGTGCTGTAACTCTGCAGAACTCCAAGCAATTCTTTCTTCTTCACACTGACAGGTTTCAAACTCATGCAGTAAGCAACCTCAAAATAATTTTTCTAATTTGGACTATTGTGTCTGGAACTCTCAAAAAAAATGTTATGGAAAATAAATATTCTCAAGAACTGAATGATTTCCTTCTTGGGAACCAGAACTTCAACATCAAAGAGTTTACAAGGAAAAATGGGTTTTATCTGAACAGCAGCACATTGCTAGAATGTGAATTTTTCGGGAAGCCATGTTATCCGCAGGTAAGTATGTTTATTTTACTAAAACAGTAAAGGAGGGTGTATTCTTACCACTCAACTTGAGGCATCTAGTTTTACCAGTTGCTCCCCATTTCCTCTTTACGGTGTCAAAAAATGTCTTGCTCCAAATTGCTCTAAAGAAGAGTTGCCCAATTCTCCAATTGACTGCAGAGACAGCCTGCTGGACTCCCTGAGCTGTAAAATGGGATCTCGGTCTAAATTGTTTTCTGCCTAGTGCCACTTCTGCACAGATAGCAGATTTTGAAATCTCTCATACCTCCAGGCTATATCTAACAACCTTTTCCATAAGTAGCCTAGAACAGAGGCCAGTTAGAACAGAGTTTTTTGCATTATATGATTGTGTAGTTTTGTTCTTCAGGTCAAGAACATAGACAGCCATGGAAACTATATGCAAAGTCTGCAGGAATTTTAAGAGTTGAGCTGAAAACAACCCATCTTTGGGAATTTTGGGCAACAGCCACAGAATGTGATTGTCTCGTTTTTCGGGTGATTCTTCCATAGAGCTATTCCCAGCAAAGATAGAAAATGTGAACGGAAAGTCAAGTCTAATATTTTTTGATCAATCTGATCTCTAGATACGCTGTAACCATTAAAATTAGACACTGGAGAGTTCTTTAACTGAAAGACACTAGTGCTAATAATGAAAACCCAGTGAGATGCAGTCATATTAACTGATAAGATGGTTTTGGTGAAAAAATGCTAGTATTGTACTTTCATACATAACACAACATTTAATATTGAAAAACATTACTACTGGAAAAATTAAACAAGTTGTTTTTGAATAAATAGTTTCTATATCATCTAAAAAAAAAACAAAACCCAAAAAAACTCCCCAGGGGCTCATTAAATGGTTTTAATAGGTATCAATAAACAATGTGAAACTCTTTCTTTAAACTTTGTTTGCTATAGAAAGGGATGCAAATGCTTTTGAATAGTTCCATCAATTACCACTTTTCTGATTGCAATATTTAGCACTGCCTTTGGGAAAAAACAAAACAAACCACACCACCAAACACAAACAAGCAACAAAACCACAATCCCAGTAGTCCATCTATGTATTGTAATTCACTAAGGAAAGTTCAGGAGATCTTTCTTTCATTTTTCTCTTCCCTATTTTCCTTTACTGAAGGATTTTGAACATGTCTTTACTGAATATGGAAACTGCTTTACTTTTAATCACAATGATGTTCCAGCGAGAAGAGTGAGTTTGTCTGGAAGAGGCTTACATTTGCTCTTTGATGTCCAGCAGGTAAAGCTATCCTCATGATTATAAACAAGAAGTTGTAACATAACTTACAGATGAGCAGAGCTGTTTTGGTTTGATTTGGAGTTTTTTTTGTTTGTTTAGTTTTATACAAAATTCTTTATCAAGACTACTTCTGATTCAAAGGGTATTTAAAAGAAAGATCTAATGAAGATTTTAAAAGCCAAAATTAGTATTGACTAATAACCCATCTAAATGGTTCTGAACATTTCAAGTGAGCCTATATATATATACACACACACACACACACACACACACACAAACAGAGCACACTTACAATTGAAACATCATCAGAACTAGAATTTACTTGTATACAAGCACTTCAGGAGAGTATAATTAAGGTCCAGTAGGGAAGATCATAGGGTGTCAATTTCTAACGAGTGCTGAACTTTAGTGACAGCATCAGCAGCTGTTAGGTCTTCAGTGAGAGCTAAGATCTGGTCTTCACAGTCTCTGAAGTAATCAGAATTGTCTTTGACCAACAAAACACAGAAAGTTCAAGGAATATCCCCTTGTGAGGTCGAAGAAGAAAACAAAATCTAGAGTGACAAATGACTTGGGCATTCACTTCTATTCTCATAGAATTGAGAGAGAGACATGTCCAGGAAAGAATAATGAAAATAAGAGAAATAATGGGTAGTTGCAAATAAAAGGAATGAATATCCAAGTTACAACTAAATGTTCATCTCTGCCATCTATGTTCATCTATGCTTTTGAAATTTGGAGACGACAGAAGGAATCAAAACCCTGAGAGTTTTTAGCAGCTGCAAGGAAACCCACAGAAGTAACCCACAAAGAAAATTCATGTCAATTTGCTTCTATACTTTTCTGTAAATTGCCAAAAGTGTGACTAGAGACAAAAGACCAAATAAAAGCGCATAGTGCCACGTTAAATATAGCTAAAGCTTCAGATGGTGAGCAAAGCTAAAACTGTTTATTTTTGTATCAGGAACAATTCACTGATGAGCCTGCTCTTGGTTATACTGATGCTGGTATAACTTTCGTTATCCATTCACCCAAAGAGCTTCCACGCTTTGATGGTTTAGGTTTATTAACACCGGTTGGCATGCACGCGCAGGTTGCAATCCGCCAGCTGAAGGTAAGGACTCTGTCCATCAAGTGGAAATATTGGTCTTTACTGTCTATAATTCTCTTCTGAGGCATAACAATGAATTAGACTTTTTGGAAGTTAAAATATTTATCATGCCAAAGTGACTCCTAGAAATAACATTTCTTTCAGACACAAAACTATTGCTGCTCAAGGGGAAGATGTCACTGGTCATAATCTATTAAAGTCAGCCTTTCTTTCTTAATATCTTACAGTCTTGCTGACATATAATGATACAAGGACACTACAGCATTTCCCCATCAACATATTCTGTTACTACGAAGGTTGTCTCAGATTCCTAGTGGAATTCAAGTGTAGTGGACTACTCTTCTGTGCTAGGCTATCTGATCAGGCCATGCTTTTGCTGTAAGAGAGATGTGATGATTTTAAAAATCCCCAAAGCACAAACTAATTGTCTTCAATTAAATCACAATGTTATTACTTGTATTTTCAACGGGCATTTTAAAATGTGAGAAAATTATATATAAACTCAAAACAGAGATCCAAAAAAAAAAAACAAACCCCAAAAAAACCCCAAACCCCCAAAAAACCCTCTTCTGTTATTTTTACCCTACAGTCAATTATCCAGGAATATCCATGGGGAGAGTGCAAGCCTGATATAAAGCTTCAGTATCACAAGATTTATAGCACTAATGGATGTTTGCAGGAATGCAAAGCCCGGTACATACAGGAGTGGTGTGGCTGTTTGCCATTCATTCTTCCAGGTATTTCTCAGAATATCATCAGACCATACACTGATAACTTTGTTAGGTGACTGCACCTGTTATTTAACAGCAAAGCAGATAGATACCTAAAGCTAGCATTAATTAAATTATATAAATCTGTTTGTTTGGTTTAATTTTTTTTGTAATTTGTTTTAATTCAGTTATTTGCTTGGCTCTAGACCTAGCATCTGGGTCACTAGCTATTCTTAGGAAAAGACCAGAAAACTTGAAAGAACAGATTATGCCTCAGAGGTATGAGACAAGTCCCTAGTTTTCGATTTGACTTCCTAAGGAGCTGAAACCAAATCCATAAGAAACCACAGATTTTCACAGATAATTGCAAAGGAAGTTGTCTCCACTGTTTAGAAGACTCAGAAGTACTGATTGCTAGAAGACAGAAACCAAAGTCTCCCACATGAACCATGGAAAGAGTCTGGTGCAGGAAGAGGGCTATGCAAAACCCAAAAGGCTGCATGGAGCCATCTAAGTGGGCTAAAATGCGAAGTACACCAAAAAAAAGCTCTGCAAAAGCTGAAAGGCTGACATCAGCCCAAAGATCAAAGCACTCACTTATGCTGTAATAGTCCCCTCAGGAATCCAGGCTTCTTATTCACTCTAGAAATATAAAGCAGGAACATTGAGCCCTGACCCATCTCCTCCCATCCCTCTTTTCGGCATTACATGTAATGATAATATTGCCATATCTCTCTCTGAACCCACATCACTGCTCTCACAGCTCCTTTTCATGATTAGTGAGCAAGAAAGCCACTGTCACACCTGCACTTTCTGACTCAATGTATTTTTAAATATCCCCAAGAGAGGTAGAATGTTTCCACTTGAGAAGACCCATTAATGATTAATTTCTAGTCAGGTTGATAATCTCTTAGAAAAGAGGTTGGCAGTCTCCTGGAAACTCTCATGGAAAGAGGTTTGAGAGAAAAAAAAAAAAAAAAAAATCAATTCTAGGTCTCCCTCCAGGGTGTGAGTTTTATACATTGGCAGATAAAGGAAGGCAATGCCTTCTTTCACTGTGTGCTAAACTCATAAGCAGTATTTTCACGCAAAGGAAAAAAATGGGGTGAAAATGAGACCATCTGAAATCTGAAAACCATGTTCTTAGCTCAGGGTGTTATCTTAGCTCTCCAAACAACTCTTTGAAGAAATTCAAAATTTTGCTGAAACATGGTGTGTGATCATATATCCCATCTACCCTACTCTGCATTTTCATCTCCACTAAGAAAAACAGAAATTCCTGGCTTTAGCAAGCTAACCCAAAGAGTGAACTACAAGCTGAAAGGAAGTTCTATCTGGCACACAGTAAAGATGTTTGTTTACTTGTACCCTGTTGCAAGTCTCCCGGCTTGGTCTATTTTCTCTTTTTGCTACATACTCCCTTTGATATTGATAACTGCACCATGCCCAACTGAATAGATTTTTTCATTTGTATAATGATAAATGTGAAGTGATGAGCCAGCTTTGATGATGACATATTTCAGTTTGGTGCTAAGGCTTAGATTGTTAATTGAAGATCCTAACATTTGGGTTATTTTCATTTTTAAGGAAATGGAACAGAATGTGATTTGCTCAAGTTTTACAATTGTGTTTATCCAGGATTATGTAAGTAATAAGTTCATATTCACATTTTCTAAGCCAATTCCAGAAAGTAGACAACATCAATTGATTAAAACAAAATACTGAATGCAGCAGTGAAATAGAGTCCATAGAATGAGGGGTAATGGCTTCAAACCGGAAGAAGGTGTATTTAGATCAGACATTAGAAAGACCTTCATCACAACAGTGGTGAGGCACTGGAACAGGTTGCCCTGAGAAGTTGTGAAGGCTTCAACTCTGGAAGTGCTCAAAGCAAGTTGGATGAAGCCTTGAGCAACCTGGTCTAGTAGGACGTGTCTCTGCCCATGGCAGAGGACCTGGAGTCACATATCTTTAAGGTCCCTCCAAGGCCAAACCATTCTATGATTCTATAAACATCCTGAAAACAAAAGACCACACAGAGCATTAAGTTGATGTCAATTAAAACCACACCAAACCAAACGAATTCATTTCAGTAATCAGAAATTGTTTGACATGGAAGAATGTTCAATTACTCTGTTTTAAGATTTTAATCTTCATGGTATGAAGATTCAAATGTTTGCAAATGTTTGCAGTTTTGAATCTTCATGGTATGACCCTTGTATCAGTAATGTTGTGTTCTTTTTGTTCATAACAGAAAGTGAATGGTGCAGTAACAACAGATTTGTTAACCGACAGAAAATGTAATTCAAAGCAGATGGAGACTTTAAGGTTGGGGTTTTGTTTGTTTGTTTCAAAAGTGAAATGAATTAGACATTTTCGAAGTGCTCCAAACGCAATTTTCCATAAGCAAATAATCTGCACACAGTACGTGTGAATTTGTAAGCAACTACATCAGACTTTACAGTAAACTGAGAAGTAACTTTTCATGACTTTTAGAAAACCTCCTTTATAATCGTTTTGGATTCTGCCCATAATGTGATTTTCTCTTATTTAAGGAATGGATAATTAAGATACCAAGTAGATTAAGTTTTGAGGGGCCTGTGTGTATGGGTTATTTCTGTTTTGATTAGGTGTGTGCAGCATTCAGGTAAGACCTAGTAATATAAACTTACTTTTTCCTGTGTCTCTTTTGATATAAATTTCACTTAGGTGCTAAGTCTCCTTTTAAAATACAAGAGAGGTCAGACATCTGCTAACAAAATCTCACATAACAGTTCACTGATCTAGTATCTGTATGACCTACTGTTGGTGAATGCATTAATTTTAGGAACTCTAAGGGCTGGCTATCCAGAATGAAACCCACTCAGAAAAATCTCACCCCTTATTACTGTTCATCAGTTACCCTAATGCCAGTTACAAGTACTTATTTGATCCTTCAGGCCTGGTAAGTATTCACATCTCCAGATAATTAGCCTATACATTTATAAAAGTCAGTTCAAAGTAATTTCCTAAGTTCAAAAATAAACATTTTAAACTGTGTGTTTTTTTAGAAATATTCTTCTCTTGAAATTTCAGATGATATAGAGGTAAAAGGATTATGTACAGTAGGAACCCACAATTCCACTTGCCCTACCCCATGTGAAGAAACAGATTATCCTACCACTGTGACCTATTCACATTTTGGAGGAGAAAAAGCCATTAAATACTTTTCTACAAAACTGAAGAAAAGCCCAGAATATATCAGGTAATATTATTTAACACCTCGTCTAATAAAGAAATTCTCAATTACTTTTAAGTGTACTAACAGACAATGTGATGTGAATATGACCTTTTTAAAATATATTCTTAAGTGTGGCATTAATAATGTTGTCTGTGAGCTAAAATAACCTCTTAGACAAAATCGGTTGGGACTTATACATGTTCATAAATATAAAATAGACACATCTACAACTTATGGACAACATAAAATAGATATTGCAATTAAAAAGTAATGTTCTCAATTACCTTCCATGTCATTGATGTCTTAGAACAAAGCTGTTTGCCCTTTCTTTATTCTTAACTGTGAAAGTGGTCAGTTACCAAAGCTATCCACAATCCATCCAATGGGGAAGTATATCTTCACCTTTCTACAACCAAAGTCAATGAACAAACTAAATAGGTGGTATATAAAGTTGTTCTCCTTTCTCTCTACTCATTACCAAAGGAAGCTTCACAAGCACTGAAGAGCTAGGTTTTATCATAGCAATAATGTCACCAGTTTAATAACCTTTGCTATTCTTAGTAGAATTCACTAATACCATTTATATTATACAAGTTATTTGGAATATATTTGGTACAATGTTAACTCTGAAACAGAAGAAGAATGAATTAGCATGGTTCTATGTATCTGACTGAAAATGCAAAAGTGAGGAGCTTTATACCCAAAAGAAGAGACTTTATGGTGCGAAAACTTGGCTCAAAAGTATTGACTATACTCCTTTTCCAGGGAATGGTGTTACTACTTATGCACAGGACTGTGTCTCTCAGTAGTAGCACCATGATGACATAATCTGCATACTTTTACATTTATGGAAGAGATATATTATATGGTTACAGTTTAATAAAACAGTCTTACTGTTACAATTTAATAAACTGATTCCAAATTTCCTTGCAAAAACAAGCATTATATATCCAAACATAGAATGAGAAAGATACAATCTAATTGTCAAAGAGGCTGCTCAGACATAGATGTCAGCAGTACAAATAAATATTAAGTTCTATAAAAATTCATAATATCCATAATATAAAAAACAAGCAAACATACATTTATAAAGAACTGTAGAAAATTTGGCTAATGAAATATCAACAAGTGTTTCATTGTTTCAGTTACTTCAGTTTTCTCATTTTTGAAGCCACTGATCTGCAAGTGCTTCCATATGTTCATATGTCGACAGGAACTATATGAATCATAGATTAGTTTGGGTTGAGAAGAGACATTTAAAGATCATCTAGTCCACCTGCCCCTACCATGACCAGAGGCATCCTCAACTGGACTAAGCTGCCCATAAACCTCATTCAGCCTGATGCTGAATGTTTCTAGAGATCTACCTCCTCTCTGGACAACCTGTTTCAGTGTTTCACTACCATCCCAGAAAAAAAATTATTTCTTGCATCTAGTCTGAATCTACCCTCTTTTTGTTTAAAACCACTACTCTTTGACCTATTGCTATAGGCCCTATAAAAAAATCTGTCTCCCTTGAAGATTATTAAAATTAAACCTGTTGTTCTATGTGAAAGCTATTAATCCTTTGAGGATGTTTTATCTTTGTTGATTATTTTACTGTCTGTAAACATCATGGGCAACCCAGCAATTATTCAATTAAGCAAATGAAAATACAAAACATTCCCATGTTACCAAGCCTTAACCAACAGGAATCCTGCTCATGTATTATCAAGTAGCATTCTGAGCTATAAAACAGAGATGTATTGATTTCTGAAGATGTAAAAAAAGTTAAATATTGGATAGTTCTGCTAGCAGCTCCATGACAATGGTAGGAAGTCTTACTAATAGAAGCTATGAGAAGAAGATACTTTTTTCTTTTACTAAGTGCCACCTGAGTTTTAGAATTATCGATAACCTACAGAGACAGAAGTGATTATTTTGTATAGCGAATACTGTATTTTCATTAATATTTTTAATGAGCTCATTATCACTGTCAGTCATTCACACTTCTGAAAAACAACCACTACTTTTATTCTTAGAGGTGGCAGTATTATGTGTGCAACTAGTTCATCTGCTCTATTCCACAACCATCATGTTCATAATCTATTTAGGATTTAGGCACAATCTCTCTGTACACATGACGGCATAAAGATGAGCTCTTTACTCGCACTGAATCATTCCACAGGTCTTGCTCCAACTGAGATTTACTTGCTCTTCTGCTTTAGCAGTAGGCAAGAATATGATTAGGTAAGCGAGGCTATTAGCAGAGGATAGAACTAAATATCTGAGGATAGGACAAGGATTCTTTAGCGCAGACACGCTCACCGAAATATGCAGTTAAATATACAGTTGCATGTAATCAAGAGTGGTAGACTACACTTCCAACCACTGTATCTGCTATAAGTCAGGATGCTTGACACTTCCACTTAAGCTTATCTCTGTAATACTTAAAAGTACAAATTTACCTCGCAGTACAGATTTAGTTACTTTTTCAACATGGCCTGAACTTCTACTCCTCCGATAAGCTCGTGTTATGACTGCTTGAATTAGGACACTATTTTTTTCCTTCAGTCATCTAGCTCATTTTGGTAACATTCATCTAATTGTTGTTTAAGAGATACGATCACCCTCCCTGAACTCAGTGCATGCTGATATATATATTGGCAAAAATGATAAGCACTCGATTGCCTCAAGTAATACTTGTATGCATTTGTCATTAGGCAGAACCTTGTGCATATAGATATTACATACAATGATCTGAGCTACAAAATAACACAGCAGCAGAAGGCCTTGACTGTATCTGAGTTGCTAGGTAAGTGAATGTTTTATACTTATTACTGATTAATAATTAAAAAGTACAAATAATAAGCTTCTCACAAGCAAATCTGTTTTTTAATTCTTTCCTCTCCTGTGTCATTGTCTGTGTGTGCTTCTAAACAAAAAGCAATAGAATCATAGAATCACTGAATATTAGGGATTGGAAGGGCCTCTAGAGACCACTGAGTTCAATCCCCCTGCCAAAGCAGGATCACCTGGGGCAGGTCGCACAGAGAAACATCCAGGCATACTGTAAAGTAAAAATCGTGTCTGTCTCTCAGTCATTTTTTATATTGTCTCCTGTTACTGCATTAAACAACCTGCTCTATGGACAACAGCTGAGACTGATAATTAAATATGGCATTAGTTTACAGCTATATCACATGCAATACTGTAAGACTGGTGATGTTCACAGAACTTTGAGAGGAGAGGGAGACCCTGAGATGAGAAGCAAGAGAACAGTTAAAGGCATAGAAGTAGAAAATATTTAAAGTACCTGTTCCACAGTAGGACATACTGTGTTCTACAAGCTTTATTTAGAATTTTTAGAAACAGATTAGTCTTTTCCAATAAACATTCTTACAAATATTAATTCTGTCTTCATAAAGTGATGGGTTATGTATACTGAGTTTATTTAATGCTTGAATCTGGCAAAGTTTTGTTTCCTTGTTAAGTTACACTAAAGGATGACATGTTTATTTCCTTCTATTACAGCTGATGTAGGTGGACAGCTTGGATTGTTTTGTGGTGCCAGTATGATTACAATCATAGAACTGCTTGAGTATATTTTTACTAACTTCTGTTGGATGTGCATCTTTCTCCTGTTGAAAGCTCCTGAAATGCCTCAATGGAACAATCCATCCCAGAATCAACCAACATACAAGGAAAATAAGACAGGAATACAAGAGTGTTAGTGGTTTGTAGAAGTACAAAAACAATTGCTACTGCAGCTTCCTCTCCTTTCTAAGATACAAAGGAGACAGTAGTATTTTGCATTGCTCCCTCTCCTGCACTCCTTACTCTTTCAGCTTCTTTTCTTCCCTAGAACTATGTAAGTGTACTAAATAAATTTTAAAAGTGAACTTTGGAAAGTCCCACTTTTGGAAAGTCTCACTATTACCAAGCACATGCACACATGAACAACGGCCATACAAAAAGGTCTACCTAACCCCTCTGTCCAAGGTGTGGGTTTGCCAATACAAAAGAAGAACTAAAATAATAGAGCAAGCATACTGTAATATTTGTCTAAAGATTTCTCTCAGCCTCGGCTACAGTTTGTAGCTCTAGAATTCTTGAGTCAGAAGAATATATGCCTTTTAAAGTAGTAATCAGGTATTATCTGGTTTCTGTATAAAAAGCAAGCAGAGGAGAGATTAAACATAGTTATCTAGCACACCTATTTCAGAGATCAAAGCATCTTGTAGTTATCAGCCACAATATTTTATTTTGTTTACTTCTACTAATAAGGGCTAAATATAAGGAAAATGCTGATGTAAGAACTGAAGAAAACATTATTTCTGCTGTGCTAAAAGTTCAAGTGAAATGAATCACAGAAATGAACCACAGAACCTGCTAAATGATCAGGATGAAAAATGTCAGTTCTCAGAAAGGTAAGACAGTTTAGCAAGACTAAAATGACTTTTGCTTACTCCATTGACTTTGGTCAAGGACATCTGAAATCACTACTTGGTGACAGATTCATCTAATGTGTGTGGCAGAAGAATCTCTGAAGAAAGCACATAGACGTATTCTGTCCAAGGTTAAGTGACAGACTTAGATGAGATTTTGAAGCAATGGCTTGTGATGAGATTACATGAAACAATTGATTTGCCAGCACATCTAAATATAGCAACTGTGCTGTGCAGTAGAGCAGAATTAAGAGTGCTTTTGTATTTTCATGTATGACTACTGTCCTATTAAGGCAACAGAATGTTAAAAGTTAAGAAAGCATTTGGCTTTACTGGACAGGTTAAGATGACATATCTATAAAGGCAGCATTATTTTGACAGATTGATCAGATCTCCCACTTTAGCATTCACTTCATTTCTTAATCGTGTACTTCTTCATTTCATAAATGCATGTCCATGCTCCACTCACAGATACAGGTAAGCCTTCCCCATGCTAAATATAGGATTAACATTTTTAGAATCTAAACTATGAAATTATTGAAATGATTGGGAAAGTCCCCTTGGGGCTCCTTTCAAATGGTTGTCTGATGTGCATAAAGAGGTGCAGGACAGAATTTTGTAGCTAGAAATATGTTGACCTGAAAGTGACACTCTCCAATTGATCTAGAGTAGTAAGTGTTGCACAACAAACAAATGGGACTTTAAAAAAAAAAAACAAAAACATTCTGCAGAGGTAACTATTTAGAGAATACTGTAGAGAGTATCATGCTGTGTAGCATGCAACATTTTCTGAAGAATGAAAGAAGGAAACTGAGTTGCCTGGATAATTACCTCTTTGGTTGCTCTGGCTTTTATGTCCAAAGAGTACAGTTCTGTTCTTTAAGGCATCATATTCATTTTTTTGCACCCTTGGACAGTTGACCAGAGCATCAAAGCAGCTCCTGATACACAGAAGACAGGTTTATAATCTATTAAGAAGAAAATCTGCCATGATAAGATTGGATTGGGGTAATACTGGAGATTGTTAAACATTTGCATTTCATCTTTTGGCAAATTTCTTTAGCTCATTTCCTTTCTCCTTCTAACTAAGATATTTCACAAGTCTACTATTGCAATGTGCTTGGCAGACATAGCTAAAGCCAGAAGGAATTTATTGGAAAAATTGCAGTTTTTGCCAGAGAGCTGAAGAAACATTTGCTCATTTGGCAAAGCGAAATGAACACACAATGGCCACAGAATAACCTGGAGGAGGATTTGGATCAGACTTTTACACAGCAGATTCATTGCAGGATCTCACCAGCAGATGCCCCACTTACCTTAGGCTTCTGTTCACAAGCAAGAGCTTGAGCAGAATTCATTTGCCAGCATCTTTTATGGAATTACTCAGTATAATTTATGTCAGATTATTTCACTTTGATTAATGATCTATGAGCTAGATAAATATTTCGCAAGAGCTGCTGGCAAAGCTAATGTTACTTACCCTGTACTAAGTGACAGTGTCTTTGCTGTGCGATATTTAGATCGATTTCTGAGGTTCTGAGGTAAACAAACAAAAATATACAGTCACTCCCTTTTTTCATCAAAATCGTTTGATCAAAGTATCTCCTAAGAAGCTTATAAAGCCAATTGATCTACTGTTTCTTAAGAAAGTGTTGGTTAAGATAAAAGAATCATCTTAATCCTCATAAATTCCTCAGGCTAAAACTATACAGCCAGAAAAAACTCAGGTTTGAAGGTAATTAGCTGTATCTACCCTCTAGCTCTGATACAAGTGCTTGCATGATGTTTGAATCTGCTTCTGGCAAAGCTTCAGGAAAGTAGTATTCCTTACTGAGCTAGTACCTCATGGCAGTATGATACACCCTCTTGGTTTCTTTTCCAGTTTAGCACTGCTCTAGGGGTGCTCCATATATTGGAAACTCGAGGATCATCTTGCAATTCTAAAAATATCCCATACCAAGATAAATCATAATGGTTCACTCATATTGCCTGTCAAAGTACACAGTGGTTTAGAATTTATGGCCATTACTACACTATAAGCATTAGTACATCTAGTTGCTCTAATACAGTTGATGTGCTTATTAAACTCAGGATACAGGAAATAGCTTCAAGCTCATATTGTAGTAATTACTTACAGAAATGCTGAAACATGACTGGGTTATAAATGATAAGTTCTGCTATGAAAGGGATACTGATGTAGATCCAGGGCTAGCATCGTATCTTGTTGATGCTGCTTATGACTGTCCTGGCCCTGTTAATCCTCTTGCACTTTAAGCCCCTTTATTTACTAGAAGCAGCTCACCTCTGCTGACTCCTTGCTAGAAGGAAAATCACCATAAGAAAGGGAGTTTCATTAGAGAAAACTCCAAAATGGCCCTTCCCACTATACACACAATGTCTGAACAGGTGTTCCCTACTCATATCCTAGCTCAGGGAAAACGCACTCAAGGTGTTGGGGTTTCTGAAAAATGAAGTTCTTTTGGGATCAGGAGTGCTTTTACAAAATTGTAGAAGACAGAGAGAGAGATTTCACACGTGTAGTTGTTTATTTCAGACTGAATTACTAACCCACATCTACCACTAGAAAAGTGTGTCATTTTGCAACACACAGCCTGGTTAAGTTTAGCATATTTAGTTTTCCCTTGCTAATTGTGTAGTTTGCTTTCAAAGAAATGACCCTGAGGCTTAGAAAATTTAGCAATGTTCTGAGTACACTACAGGATGTTCGATAAAAAGGTTTGTACTTCATGTAATAATTGTCATTATTCCTGCTTACTTTGTGACACTTTCAAAGCCACTCTCAACCTACACAGCTGTTTTGATTTAATGTACTGAACACTTAGATTAACACAGGTTGTGTCCCTTGTGAGTCTCGATCTAAGCACAGCATTAAATTCCTGTATCTACTGCTACCTATTTAAGATTTAGCAAATAGATAATCAAAGCAGAACTGATGATTATGTTTTTGACCATTGCAGATGTATCTATCGCATACTTAAAGGCTTCATTTTGAGCTGTGAATGAACTGAAGATAACAAATAGAACCAGTTAGAAGAAGGAAGATTTTCATACACAAGCTGTGAAAAATGTGGGCTTCTTAGGGCTGCAAATATGCCATAGGACATGCAAAAACTGTTCATTAAAAACAAACATTTGCTTCTGATGTTGTTCAGCTCAACCCAGATGCCTTCCATAATGACTCAATTCTTTGTGCATTTTCTGTGACTGATATTCCCAATCACTATAGCTAAGAGTTCTAATATAATTTATGTTCCTGAGTTAACCACATGTCTTTGTGTGCAGTAGCTGCTGAAGAAAACATATTTAGAAGGCCTGCTATGATTCCTGGCTAACAGGACTAGCCATGGTGCCCTGGAATATTTTCCTGTTGTTGCCTGGACTGCTATAAGTCTGAATGAATCTTTAACATTTCTAGCCACCTAGTCCTGCAGGACTAGGACCTGCTGAAGTGGGTCCAGAGGACACTCATAAAGATGATCAGAAGGCTGGAGCAGTTCTCCTGTGTGCACAGGCTATAGGAGTTGGGGCTGTCCAGCCTGGAGATAGAAAGGTTCCAGGGAGATCTTATAGCAGCCTTCCAGTACCTGAAAGGGGCCTGCAAGAAAATTGGGAAGGGACTTTTTACAAGTGACAGGGTGAGAGGGAATGGATTGAAGCTTGAGAAGGGTAGCTTTGGACTGGATATTAGGGAAGAAATTCATTAAAGTGAGGATGGTGAGACACTGGAACAGGTGGCCCATGGGGGTCATGGATACCCCTTCCTTGGAGGTGTTCAAGGCCAGGCTAGATGAAGCCTTGAGTAATCTGGTCTAGTGAAAGACTAGTTGGAACTAGATGATCTTTAAGCTCCCTTCCAAACCAAACCATTCTATGAGTCTGTGAATAATTTGTTACAGACTTGATCCAGAGTCCAGTGGAAATTTTAGAATCTAAAAATGCCAAACAACTTCAGATCATGCCCATGTAAACTTACAGTTCACTTACACATTGTGCATGCTTTAGTCTGAAAGTGTTACATCACACTTGATCTTTTCCTGCAGTCTGAATAAATGGAATTTTTGGGTGTTTTTTTAGTTCAAACCTCTGAGCAATGTACGAATACAAGTGGCAAACAATGACCCATGTGAAACAAAACAGATGTTAGAAAAACAACAATTGTTTAACTGGAGGATCATCACAAAATGCCTGCTTTAAGACTAATTGTAAGAAGTTGTTCATTGTTGAAACAAAATCTAGCAATCTAGCAACAAGTAGGAAAGAAAGGTGGGAGGAGGCAGGGAGAGGGAGAAGGAAAAAAGGGAAAAACTGTTACAAAGATGCCTATATAATTCTAAAACACTCCTGAGAGAAACAAAGTCATATCATGCAGCACAGCATCATATTTTAGAGACTTCATTTTTTTCTGAAGAGTAAGTTGCTAATTGGTCTTTACTTTCCAGTTCAGATGAAGGCTCCACTGTGTGGAGTACTTCACAAAATGCAAACCTTGTTCCAAAGGTCTTTGACCCTCAGAAAACTGCAACGCATCTGTCCTGTCCCTTAATTTAATGCACCAGATTCAAAGTGCCAAAGTGTTTTGGGATGCCACCTTAAACAGTCAAATAGGAATATTAGGAAAACAGGTTAGGAAGAATGTTCCCCCATTCCTACTATTCACAAAGAAAGCTTAACATAAGCCTTTATGTCTCAACATAAAGCAAATGGCCTAAATAATGAGAAGACAACAGCAACATTACTGCAATAAGTGATGGCCATGGCTCTCTCTGAGTTTCCCTTGGGAAGGAAGGAAAGTTATGCAATGGTTACATGAAAAAGGAGCAGGGGCAGCAACAGTTTTGAACCATGTTGAACAGTCCAGGATTCTACCACTCAGTTGTTTTGACATCTCCAAGTTTCCTCCAGAAAATACTTTCTCATATAAGCTGGGTACACCATAAAATATTGGATTATGAGGTTTATATCTAAATTTGGAGACAATCTATTCATTCTTTATTGCTGAGACATGACTGAATTCTCACTTGTTAGCACTGCCAGTTTCTGCATAACCCGTGAGAAGCTTTCAGTACAATAAGCTGATAAGAAACATTTGGCAGAAAATTCTGTCTAGAAATCAAGACTATTTTAAGCAAATTAATAACTGTATTCAATCTCAAAGATACATCCAATAGAGGAAATTATCTCTTCGGGGAAAAGAAAGGAGGTAGTTTCCAACAGAAGAGCTTACTATTTTTTGTCACAACTCTAGCGAGCAGCGTTCATATATCTGAGGAAAATCAAAGGGGCGAGGATCTGAAGGGTTCATGTGCTGAGCAAACCCACAGAAATTAGTTTTCTTTCTTAATTTTCATGTCTTTCAAAAAACCAAACAGGGAATGCACCTTCTAAATGCAGAATCTGCTACTGGGTTTGCACTCAGCAACATAATTAGGCTACATTAATTAACTCTTATGGGAGCTCTCAACATGCTCTCACAGTTTGAAGCAAAAAAACATATTTCAGAACTCAACTGCAGAATTCTAACATCTTTCCCCCAGAGAAAAGAATATAGACACATCCATAAACTGATCAGTCATTTATATTATTTCAAGACCAGTGCTAAGGTACTCTATATAATGAAAACATACAACAGTCACCTAGCAATATGCTTTTCATTGAGAACAAAATCCTTTGCAATAGTGGTTAAAACTAGCCAAATTTTAGAGGGTTACAATTTGACCACTTTTTTTCCATATCCCTGTCTGGATTTATAAACCCCAGGTTACTCAAAAGCTCTCTACCTTCAAAAAATAATCAGCTGAAAAGAGCTTGAGGGCTAGTTTTTGAGATTGTTCAGCAATCAGCCATCAGGGCAGAATGGCTGCCCTGCTGAGAAAGCTATGAGAGAAATGGATTCATACTGTGTATTCTAACTGCGTGCACTTGGCTATGTATTACAAACAATAGATTAATTAAACCATATACAGGACTTACTAGTTAAAATGAATGCATAGTTGATATGCATCAACAGATGAATATTTGCCCTAAAGAGCCTGAAGGACAGCAGAACAGACAACAACTCTCAGACCCATACTAGAAAACAGTAATTCCTTTGGTCATACTCACAGAATTGGCTAGTGAACAACTTCTGTCCCTCTTTTTGTTGTTAACAGCAAAAAAGCAACCAAGTGCTTTGTAGTCTTCGAGTGCTGATGGGGAGAAAGTCCTCCACAGGGACTCAAGCCTCCAGCACCTCATCTTGCAGTCTCCCTTGCCCAAACCTCCTGCATCTGCACTTGCTCTGCAAGGCCCAGGCACCCCACGTGGTGTTTCTTGCGCAAAGGCCCAGGCACTGAGAAGCCTCATGAGGCCTAATGCTCAGAAAGCACCGAGTCTGTCCTGCATCCTCGATTATCTGTTCCACCTGACACCGTAGTGTGGAAACAGGCATCAATGAAAAAGTCAAAGTACTTAAAGACATTCTCTGACTGAACTGTAAGTTGGTGAGAGCTGTTCCTTTCATCACCTAATTTCCTGTTCAGATCCCTATTCCCTGATTGCTACTAACATTTTGCATTGAGGCATGCACTGATGGAATTCACCCACCTGCATATCAGACAGATAAAAGTTGCTTTTTGTTTTTCCACAGGCAGGGAGTTTTCCAGCATCTGTTTGTTGTTAAGGAGCAGAAGACAATCCAGCCTGACCCAGCTACTGCAGCTTGTAATGCTAATGACTTACAGATGTTTTCAAGTACAGTAAGCAAGTAAAACAATTTGATAAAAGCAACTCAGAGTTCATAACTTTGTTACTGAGTTGCATAATAGGGAAGAAATTTAATTACAAAAACAGACCAAGGAAAGAAGAAAAGATTCTTTAATATCAGTCCATCCAGTTTATCTACATTAAAGACTGCATAGTAGTTTGAAGATGGTAGAAAAGAAGCATTAGACACAGGGGGTTTGGGCATATTCTGGCAATGAGCAGCAGTCTAGAAATAATATACTGATTTTCTCCTTTGTTTTGCAATTATTTTCAATTCTGTCTCAAATTCAGAGACACTTTCAGTAACATTTGCCTTAACAGAAGTTTTTCTGTATATTCACCAGAGGAATGTGGTCAAAAAGAACACAAGGCACAGAAACCGATGTGCCCTACTTTGCAGTGATACATTTGGTCAGTAGAAACCGGAAATTCCTGTCAGGGAATGGAGTGCTGCACAACAGAAGCTACTCCTGAAATGCTGATGAGCTTTCACATGACTGATTTTATTAAGAGTCCAGATAAATGCATCATAGCAGTGCTCTAATATAACATTGCATCAATGTTTCAGTTGCCACAAGTCTCCAGGTTGATGTGGACAATAAAACTGGCTACTGTGCAAGTGGGAATGACAGCAAAATTCTTTAGTGAGAAACTATCCATGAGACGTGAAATAGATGTGATAGTATGGTATCATTGGCCTCTTAGCCTACCACAATTAAACAATTAGCTCTTAAAAAGGGATCTGCTTTGTAACAAGTTTTGGTTGCCTCTAGGACACTTTTCTTCTAAGAGATTCCCATAAAGGGAGGGAACTGGGAAGGAATAACACCAGGTACCAGTACAGACATGGAGTAATCCTGCTGAAAAGCAGCTCTGTGAAGAAAGACCTTGGAGTCCTACTAGATAGCAAGTTATCCATGGGGCAGCAATCTACCCTTGTGGACAAGAAGGCCAATCCCAGGGTGCAATAAGTATGTCCAACAGGTCTAGGGAGGTTCTCCTCTCCCTCATCCCTGGTGAGGCCACACCTGTAATACTGTGTACAGTTTTGGGCTCCCCAACTCAAGAGACAGGGATCTGCTTGACAGAGTCCAACAGACAGGATGATCGTGGGAGTCAATCATCTCTCCTGTGAACAAAGACCGAGTGACCTTGGTTTTGTTCATCTTTATCCTTTAATAAATAGTTCTTGGTGATATCTGATCTTGTTTGCACCTTAATTTCACAGCACGGAAATCTAAAAGAACAAGTCTTGCTCCTCTGGACAGAGATACTGTTAATCTCTGTTCTCCGGACCTTGACACCACCTCAACATGAGGAGATACTCCTTTACCATGAGGGTGATGGAGCATTGGAACAGGCTGCCCAGAGAAGTTGTGGAGCCTCCTTCTCTGGAGAATTAAAAAACCTGTCTGGATGTGTTCCTGTGCAGCCTGCCCTAGGAGATCCTGCTTTGGTAGGGGAAGTTGACTCGATAATCTCTAGAGATTCCTTCAAACCCCTATATTCTGCGATTACACAACAACGTTGTTACATAATGCTTACTAAAAAAGTTACCAAAGATCAATGGCATTTTAGCCATTTCCTACATAGATATTGGAATGTTTAATCCTAATTTCAAACAGTAGGTTATGTCACATTCTTTTACATATGATGGCTGTTACAATGCAAACTATCAACAGAGCCATCAGAGGCAAAATATTTGTTTTGTACATTCCTGAAGGAAAATGTAATGAACCACAAGATGTATGTTTTTAAAACAGCAATAATACTGCAGGTATTAGCTGAACCAAACACAAACATTAAACTGATGTCTGAAGTCCAAAGCAGAGTTAGAAGTCAAGAAGGGAGAGGCTTGTGATTTTCTTGGGGTTGGTGGGGGCAGGCAGGGGTAAGATAATTCAGTACTCATTAAAAACCAAGCAAATTAACCAAAATGATGGACAGTGTCTCTCAACAGGTATGCAGCATGGTCTGAGACCAATTCCCTCAGGAAATAAGACTCAAGTGAAAACCAAAGTTGAGCCTCTCATAGAGGTTGAGATCTGATTGTTGAACCAGCACTTTCACCAAGATAGTCTCTTTCCAGCCTTATAAAATAAGCAATGGAAATTAATATACCTATTTCTGTACTTTGACAAGTCATTCTGTGTTGAAGGAAGAAATTATGTAGAAAACAAGTATTTTTCTGCATAACATTTTTCCCCCCCCAGTCTTCCTTAGAGGATGAATTGAGTGTCTTGGGAAAGCAAGTTCTTTCAACAGCTGCTGAGTTTAGATTTTTCAGTCTGTATGCCACTCTCATTACTCCATGCAAAAGTACACAAATGAGTGTACAGTCGGATGGGTAACTGTTTGCTTGGTGATTAATTCCTTGCCTTTTAAACAAGGGAGTTCTACAGGCACAGCAGAGAGCTGTCTACTAGTTAGGAGAAAGTCAACAACTGGAAAGGTGACCTTGTGCTTCCCCACTAATACATGCAAGATCTTGCTACCTCCTAAGCAAAAGGAGGCATCCAGGTTGATGGACAGCTACTCTCTGTACTGTTTTGCCAGGATGGTGACAGCAGAGGAGGTTGACAAGACCCTGGAGGTGTACAGTCCTGAAGCCACAGCAAACTCTTTGACCCTTCCCTGTCTAGCAACAGATTCTCTGCCCTATGATTGCAGATCAGACTTCTGGGCATCTCTTCACGTCTACATAGTGCTGGGACAGAAACACCAGCATCAGGTCACCTCCTGAGGCACTGTCCTCATTCAAAATAGGAAGACACATAGCACCCCATCTGTGTATATCACTTACACTGCAGAAGTTAACATGTTGAAGTTGCATACTTGGTACATAGGTACAACCTCCTGCACCTTCTTTCTCCTTTTCCAAGAGAAGATTTATCAAGGTTAGGCCATTTGGAGAACTGGGGAGGAAGAGTAATTGAGCATTCATAGCCAGAGCAACTTTGATTAATTTTGCCTTTTCTTCCTGCAAAACATATGCAGTCTTTTGAATTATCTCCAGCCCAAATCTGTCTGTGGAAGTGAGTTCTTACTGTCTGCATGTGTTTGTTTAATTCAGAATTTATTGGCTGCCTTCAATGTGAATTTTGCCTGGGTATTAGTTGCAAGCTCTTACATCCTGTAACATGGTTTACTGGGACTGCAATCTCTGCTCTTGGTAGTGGTGACAGTCCAAGACAAAGGCAAGCAGCCAGAAGGACGTAGAAAAACAAGCACCACCTGACAGGAACACTGTGCAATGTTTGTGTTCATGTCACAGCCTAATAAACAAAAAGCAACTCAGCACCAAATGGCCTGTCAACTAACTCCTCCTTTCCATCACATATGAATCATGTATAAACAGATAATAAACTTTAATAAACCTGATAGGGTGAAACTATCCAGTTCACAGTACTTTCTTCTACAGACGCTGATTTTAAAAGAAACAAACAAAATAGACATTTTTCTTCTTCACGAAGCTCCTGATCTACCACCCTTCATGACCTGTTTGAGACTGTTGATGTCTTTTTTGTGAGGGTCGGGGCAAAACAAGGCCCTGCTACTGTTACTTCTCCCCAGGGTTTGAAAGCATGCAATACTTTCATTTAACCAATTTTGAGTTGCTGTCCAAGAAAAACTGCTCTTGCTAAAAATTAACAAACAACAAAACACAGGCCTAGACTTGAGCTAATGTTTTATCAAAATGTCTCTGACAATGTTGTGGTGCTTCAGTACATGGCATCTACTGCCAGGCTGAGCGTGAATCTAGCAGAGTCAGCACGGGTCCAGAGCAGCTGTGGGTCCTAGCTTTGGAAACAAAACTCTAGTTCTGCAAGATATAACAAGCTCAGCAACCCATTACATTATCTCCCTTTAAGTTTCAACTGAGTAGAGTTTCCTTTTCTAAACTGTGTTTGTCCACCCCACTGTAATTTTACAAAGCAAATTGAAATTGTTTTTCAGACGTTTTCTCCAAGTGGTATTACAATGGGACATACAGGTACCTTTCTTCTGCTGTTTTTGTTTGTTTGGCTTTTTGTTTGCTTTGGGTTTTGTTGTTGATTTTTTTTTTTCCAGGGCACTGTCTCGTTATATGTAGGAGAAGTATTCCTATTATTTATGAAAGGTGGAGAAGGACATCTTTGCTCCCATACTAGAAAGCATAGACAAGGGCAATGTGAACTCATGCACTCCAACACTAACAGAGCTCCTCTGCCAACTTCACTGCCATTACCTCAGGATGGCACTCAAAGTCAGGTCTGAGTCTGAGACCTATAGGCAGGATCATACACAGAGCAACCGCTATGGCTTTATCCTGTCAGCCTTGCAGAGCTTTCAAAATCTGACACAACAGTCTAGTATAATTTCCATTTTTTCCCCCCAAGGCTGTTGTTAACATTCTACATAGATTGCTTGGTATTATTGTAGCAACAGAGGGGAAAAAAAGATTAGCGCTTTGCAACATTTAATTATAAAACATGACATCATCTGACACAGAACAGGCATTAGACAAGCAATATAAAAATTGGGGACAGGCAGCTGTGCCAGTGAACAGCTACTCAGATACATGGTTTGGCTACTGAGTGATCTCCCATGTTTCAGCATCTCTCCATTTTGTATGTTCTTTCTGAACATTTTTTTTGGAAGAGTGTTTAGCCTGTTGAGGTGAGAAATTAAGAAAATGTAATAAGAAAAGTAAACAGTGGCTTTTTGTCTCTTTACTCTTTTTGACAGGCAGGCTACAGCGCTTAGACAGTAATGCTTCCTACTGCTGCAGTGCCATGGTGCCAGGAAAAACACATTCCACAGATAAGGAAGTACCAAAGCTAAAACGTGACATACCTGGAAATACAAGAGACAATGGCAATTGTCTCCAACTGTAGTGCTGTTTTCTACCTGAATATACAAGTCAACATTTATCCACAGATACCACAGCATGAAAATTACTCATGTCTAGTAATGAGAGTAAGCAAAAAAATCTGTCCTGGGACATGTATTTCATAAACAAATGTTGACTTTTTTTTTTGGCATCTCCACAATGAAACAATTAAATATAGTTTAAGAAAATACTGATATCTCCAGTTTAACAATGTATGTACACTAAACCTTAAAGTTACACAGATGAGAAAAAGATGAGCTGCAGATGAGAAAACAATGCCTGCAATTTGAGACACTTCCTGGTTATTCTAGTTGGAGTTCAGGTGTTTCTCTCCTGTCCCTAGCTATACCGTTCCCTGCCAATAATTGTGCTCCTAAGATTGTTTGCGTGTTTTATGTTAAACAGAATCGCCTCTGCCAAAAAACCCAACCCAACCAATAACAAAGGCAACATCAATGTGACAGCTGAAAGCATACAACAGACTGGATCAAACTCCACACATCTTCATCCCAGAATTGTCAAACATGAATATATGTTCCCTCTGAGGACTGGATTTGGCTTTTACCTTACGGCATACAAACATCAATGAAAATTGGCTGTATAAGGCTTGTAACTTCTAATATCTCAGCAGAGCTTGTGAGAATTGTAATTCAAAAGTAAGTATCACTAGTGCATCCCTCTTACTATGCTAGAATTGGTAATATTTTTTGCTAAAAAAGTAAACATACGTTTTTGCCTACCCATGTACACTTTCAAAAGTCAAGTTGTGATAGAATTACACATGCAGAAGATCAAGGAAAAGATCAGCACCTAAAATTACAGGCCATGATATCAAACAGCCTCATTGTTTGTGGAAGTCTTTATAGTGTAACTTCTACAAATTGACAGTATGCACTTAATAAGCTTGCTTCAAGATTTACTGAAGACTTTTTGAAGAGTCTTACTGCAGTTTTTCAGGACTTGTATTAGGGAAAAAAAGGGAGTACATTATCTGAGGAACACTAGCAACAATCAGACTACTCAGCCTTGAATTATGGAGGCCAAGTTCAAGGCAGCAGTAGTGCAGCAGAGTCCACTGCATGGCCACAGCCTTAATTAAGAATACCACAGAAACCCAAATTTTTTTGCATATCTGAATTCAAAGGAAAGCATGTGACCCAGATTATAAACAGCTAAGCATTCCGTAATTTGCAATTTTATTGCTGCTTTCCTCTTTTTTCTTCTTCTTTCAACTTTTTTACAAGAGATACTAAGATAAAACAGACACATTCATAAGAGTCTTTGAAACAGACTTGGGTAATTACTCTGCCTCATGTTTCAGCTAGAGCTTCTATTGAAGAAATAAATTCCTATAGTTAAATAAAAGAGGCAACAGAGCACACACAAAAGAATTAAGTACCTGCAATAGTTTTTAGCTGTTATCTTAACAGCGGTATTTAACCAAAGCATAATTTTAGTATCTGAATGCAGCAGTTAAACGAAGACCAGTTTTTGCAATAGTGGTTAAGTGCCTGAATTGTACTGGTTTCCTTAAGATAAAAAGCTCTTACGTGAACACAATATGCAAGCTATTATTCTAGCGCTTCATGAAATTGGTTATGTTACAGAATAACTTCACAGGAGCTTTGGCAGTCTGAAATTATTAAGAAGGTAAAATATAAACTCAGAGCATTATTTGAGTTTTCTGGCCTGTCATCTTCCATCAGCTTGAAGTGTAGTACAGAAGCTCCAGGTACTTCGCATCTTTTGTGTGAATTATGTCGCTGCATAACCACAGCCGTCGCAAATCCCACGTCTTTAGGAATCATGATTACACTTTTGGCAGGATTCGTCAATTTTAAATGCAAATTGCTGCTGTGTATCTATTAAAGCAAGAGTGATCTCTCACAGAGTGTTGGGATGAGTTGCTGTCCAACAGCAAGGTGATGGAAAGGAATCTATGTGGCATCTCCTTTTCACTTCCCAGATTCATTTGGTAATATACATCCTGCTCAAAGTGGATGGCTAATAATTTCTGACTGTTATATACTGTCTGAGAGCTTCAAAAGAATATATGCATTTTTATGACCTTTACAGGTCCAGACATTGTCTACTGTTTTCTGAGTGTTAATCTACACATTTGAACAGTAATATGAGGATGTGTTACATCAACCTGAATGTGGGAGACTCTTGCACTTTTGCAGACATTGAAACAATGACTTGAAAAATTTGTGGAACTTGGAATTTCAAATTAGGGAAAGGAAAACATTGTGTACCAAACAATGAAACAGCTTTCACTGAAAAGAAAATCCCAAAATTTCTGTAAGTCAGTGGAAAAAATAATTTATTGCAATTTCTTTTGCACATTAACATGAAACATTTATACATATATATTTTGTGCTGATAAAGTATACTAGACATAGACAATTTTTATACATAAAGTAATTGCACTATCCTATTTAATAATGCAAATATTCAGATAAGAACGGATATTATTCACATAAAAATGCACTGTATGTTGAAGCTATGGAAGGTCTATGCATCTGAAACCTTGTTCACTTTGACTGTATCAGCTGATAAAGGACACTATGTCCCCTTACCAGCTTTACATCCCTTAATTATGCCATGATGCATAGAACATCACCAGGTCCTCCCAAGGAATTAGAATAAGATCACTCCTGAAAATCAGAGACCAAACCAAAGGCAGTCACAACAACCAAGTCCCAGCAGCATGCCTTTCAGTTCTGAAGGCTCCATTACAAAAGGGTCAAAGCGCTACAAGTTGCCTAAAATTGTCCAGCAATCTATTATTAATATGACAACTTAATTTAATTAATACAAACCAATGAGAAATATATTGCAAGTGAACCTCATTTCAGCAGAAGTACATTGGCACATGCTTCAAATGGCAGTATGAGACAAACAACCGCTCCCTTTCAATATAGAAAATGTTTACATAGTATTGTCTACAAAGGGAAAATGCAGGATGATATCAAAAGAGAAATCTTCTTCTAACGAGGAATTTACAGTTCAACACATGTGATTCACAATCTGAACAGGAAGTACAGTAACAACAGAACTCAATCGATAAACAACATTTATACAAGAAATTTCATAATGCTGCTTTAGGTATATTTTTTTTTAAACAACTCTTTAGGCTCATTGCTCTTCCCAACAACTGAAATACCTGTCTTTCCATAAATATCACTGATTCACATAACCACTATATTTGACAGATGAAGATGAAGGAGTGAAGCATCAGATTGAAGTGATTAGTTATGGCGTGCATAATACAAAATATTAGTTAATATTATGTGGTGGTCGGAAGGGCCACATGACTGCCATGCAAAAATGCATACCAAAAAAAAAAAAGCTTGAAGAACATGCTTCTAAGCAGACATAACAGTACTGAATGGTAAGGAAAACAAAAATAGCAAGCAAGCCTGGAGAAAAACGTCAAGTATGATTTCAGGAGTAGGGAAAAAGCCAATGGGATTTCACATGGCAATGGGAGATAGGATGTGAAATAACATTCATCCTTACTGCCTGGCACCCTATTTGGAGACAGCATTGCACCCTATCCAACGTCCTCTTCCTCTTCCCTCAGCTCAGAAAGCATCTTGCTTTGTTTCCTTGAGTGCATGCAAGTAGAATTTGAGAAGTTAAGAGATTTTCTTTGAAGTAACAACATGGTGGGTCAATGCATTGACAAAATAAATTTTACAGCTTGTAAAAAGTATCAGTACATAATAAAAATAATAAAACACAGCATGGGTAACGCACATTTTTGTTTTGTACATGTAACAATTCCTGAATTCCTTGATTAAATACTAGCTCTGACTGAGATGCTTTTAACTTGTTCCCATCAGTAATGATGGGACAGAGCAAAAGAGACAGATGTTTGAAAATTGGGAAATGACGTCGGTTTGACATCTAAGGCTCTTTTTTATTTTTACAATAAACCTGCTTCTCAAAAGAGAAGCTGCAGCTGAACCTCTGTTAAAATAATAGCAATAGCAATAATCAGTCTCACATCATGCAAAAAAGCAGATGCAAAATGAGTCATTGGTCACAGATTCATTTGTTCTATGTATACATCTGATGCAGTTTTGATTTTTGCTGTAATGATGTCATGGAAGAGATTACCTTAAGAGGAAAAAAGTAAGGGAGTAGCACTCCAACACTGATTCTTGTAACTCGGGTCTTTCTTAGAAGTAACTACTGCCCATGGCAAATGATATTAGAGATTAAACTTAAGAATCAAGTTTGAGGTATGCTAAGCTGTTCCAACACTATAATTTTTTACATGCCTAGCATATTTTAAGCCTTGTTTTCACATCTCTATGCCCACTTCAACCATGTTACTTAATAGGCTTTAGGGTAAAATACAGATTTTCAAATGTTGAGCTGATGACTATCCAAGGGATATAACGAAAAGGAGAATATATCAACTAATGGGAATCTATCCTAAATTTAAAGATATCTGAGGTAGAAAATACCACAGTAAAAGAATAATTAGTGTATCAGAATATTTTCAAGTTGATTTAAGAAATATTTCCATGTTGACTTCCATAAGTCACTTCTTAACAGTATTCTGGGGTGACCTTTCAGGAAATTGATGAAGTAGTTTCTAAACCTGTTAACATGCCAACTTTAATGTTATGAACAGTCCCCCTGGAATTAATGGTAATACACTAGCACATGTGTATGTTTGAAAGATCAGAGAAAGATTCTAAAAAGGAAACCAAAACTACACCCTTGCCAAAGGCAAAGTGATCACTGTAAAAAGCTGATTATCTGATTTCTGCTTTTGCATTACAACTGTTATATACAGTAAATATTGTTGTGTATGGACAGGTGAAATTGTGCAGGGAGTGAAAAGGAAAGATTGAAGGATTATATTATTTCACTTTTCAAATCACTTCTGATAAAATAATTAACAGCTCAAATCACAACAGGAATCTATCTTTCTAGTCTCCTGTTTTCCCAAACTTACTATAATTTAGAAGTGGTATCTGTAACGGCAGAAGCCCTTCTACCTATAAGAATGACATGTATACATGAATTTCAGATTTTTTTTTAAAAGTAACAAAAATTAGAGAGTTTTTTTGAGTATGATTCAACTGGAAGTCTTAAGTGCTCCTGAAAATAAGTCTGACAGTATTTTTCTGTCAGGTTTATTCCTGCTTCCGTGTCCTCCTCTACAAAGGAGGTGATTACTAGGTACTAGTATCAGCAAGCACCTCTCAGGACTGTTGTGAGGAATAACAAAAGCAGCCATTGTACAAGATCTCTAAAAGGAAATTGCAATATTTAAAATTCTAACCTATCTGAATCATATATTCATATTTAGCATCTGTGAGGTCAAAACAAGGAAAATATGCACATGACTCAGTACCTCTCTGAAATGTTATATTTAAAATTACAATGTGCGCTGCTAAAAATGATAGGACATAATTTATATGCAGAAAAAAAGTGAAACGTGTTTACATAAAATATATTTTCAATACAAACATAGATTTGGAAGAGTGGTAATCATGTGAAATTACAGATAATCTTGATAAACAATGAAATAACAGAAGTATTATCAAAAATGGCACCCAGAATATTATTTTAAGTAATAGATATACTAAAATACAGACCTCAGTAGAGTACTGGGGGTTAATACTGAGAGTTACCATTAAAAGTCAATATTCATATACTCGGGTACCGGTGGTAATAAATCTGGATCAGATCTCCTGAAGAGCTCAGTTTAACAGCCTAGATTTCATTTTCAGAAACCAATGAGTATCCAGGCACGTAATTAATTTCCTATGACTTAGGAGAATGATTTCAGGCCAGGTAACTGATGACTTTCGCTATTTGGCTCAAGTGTGGGTTTGAGATTAAATACATTAGCTTACAACTCTTTCTTTTTTTATTACTTGAGGACAAAATTCAAGCTATATAAATTAATTTAACCCTTTTTTAACTCCATGTTGGCAATGGGTAGAATATATGCACCTGCTCAGCTCACTGGCATACTGTAGCGTGATTGTCTAAGTTTGTAGCAGACTTATAACCCTAGATCTTATTGGCTTTTAATAAGATTTTGTTTAGTAAATGCTCAGATTTCTGACATTGAGGCATAAGTTTTAATACCTATCAGTGCTGAAGAGCTTTACCCCACATCATTTGAGAAGAGGATTTAGGCTCATATGTCATTTTAAAGAAATAGTTTTCACCCTGCACATCTCTAAAGCAAGACCTCAGTCATGCAACAGTCTCTGAACAAGCAGATCTACCTGGGGTTAACAAACCACCATATACACTAGGTATGAACCAGCCTGCAAGTGATTGCTGGACTATTGCCTAAATATTTGAAGGCACATTTATTCACTCATTGTAAGAAAGCAAATGGTGAATTTTGAAGTGCTGATACCCAGACACGTCAGCTAAACAAAAACGGACATTGTATTGCAAAATCTAGTACAGTGGAGAAATCCGTAAGAGTGAGATATAAATATTTAAACACTTGGCTTTCCCTCAAGGACTTTTTAAAATCAAAAGTATTCTTTCAAGGACTGCATAAATTACAAGGACAAAAAAAATGAAGAACTTTAATGTGCTGTCAAGATAGTAAACACATTCATGAAATACTGTTGTACAAAACTCTACATTTTCTCTAGGGAACATTACTTCTGCAAATGCAAATGGACCTCAGTGGTTTAGATTTAATTCATCATGTTTATGCCTTGTTTAAAAAAATTAAAAATTACACTGGTTAGTCATACCTCTGTCTCTGTATTCTTTCTGGACAAAAACCAAACCTGCATTGGTTCTTTTTTACCCTTCATAGAAACTGGACCCCTGTACTCCAGGTGGAATTGAGGATCTGAATTTTCTGGTGTCATAAGACACCTGAAATTGAAAGAGAAAACATGTAAATGTGTGTACTATGCACTCACTACATAAAATAATAAACATGCTACAGATACCTGAGCAAATTAACAAGAGTCAAATCTATGTCTAGATCATGATTCTATTTGCACACCAGCAACAGTGTATCATAAGGCAGTCTGCAACACAGTGTCATGGGAACTCGTATATTTAAATAATGTTGCAAGAATCCTGTCACTTAAAGTGATTTATTTAAGATGTCAATGCCAATATAAATACTGCATCACTCACCTGTAAGTATATTCAGAGACATTGATTTTTCCCTTTTCTCCAGTAGTTTCTGTTCTGCTCGTTAGATTGACAGTATTTCCAAAGAGGCAGTAACGTGGCATCCTTTGGCCTATGACACCTGTGACTACCTCACCGGTATGAATTCCTATCGTTATCTTCAGAAAGAAAAATAAAGTTTGAATATTCGAAATCAGCATAACTAATTTGATGCTTCTGACTAAATACAGGTATCATGGCATTTCTATCTACTAGAGTTCATTTAGACAGAATCAATTTTTCCACTGTGTCACTTCTGTTTCTTGAGAGTCTTGTATTTTGTGAGCTTGCTTCACTTTTTTTTCTTTTTCTTTTTCTTTTTTTTTTTTTTAATTGCAGTGTAGTGTCACAGCTTTGCCTCCCATATGAAAGAACAAATTCTGTGGTTTTCCAGTGTGAGCCATTCCATGATGCCATTATATATTATGAAAGGAAAAAATAGTGGACAGGTGCACTCTGCAGGTCTGTTTAATGAGCACTCAGATGTAAAACTGGATGGTGCAGGTCAAGAAAAAAGATGTTTCTCAGAGGAAACACCATCATATTTTGCATTTAAAAAGCTCAAGACAGAACAGCAGTTTGGAGCTCATTTTTACAGCACGTGAGTTTATTGTAAAGCCCAAAATTAAACCTTCTTGATTTTTTTATCAGTGACAGTGTCCTAGTTTTGAGCCATTATCTGCCCAGGGCAAATGAACAAAAAGGTATTTTACCCCTTCCAAAGGAGTAAAATAAAAAATGCTCCACACTGGATTGGAAGTTTAAATGGAAATTCTATTTACAGATATACATAAAGGGTATTCAGGTGAAAGAAACACATTTACAAATTAGGTTCAGTTCTTCATATGGACCTACCAGGCCAAAAACCTTCCAGAGCCTCTACCCTACTCAGCCTCAGCAGGCCCAAGAGCAGCCAAACTGCACCCCATGTACCCAGGCCTACCACAGGCTTCAACAGGCCCTGTGGTGTAGCTGGAAAATTAGCTGATAGCCAAGGCCAGGAGAAAACCTCTTCCTCACGAACCAAAAAAAAAAATAACAGCAAGCACGTCCCAAGATGGAGAGAAGAGACAGAAAATTGGCTGTGCATGCTCTTAAATAAGAGATGTATAGGAAATCAGAATAAAATAACCAATTACAACATCCTGGGACGAGCTGCCCATCCTCCTGGGACTCTCTAGCCTCTGGAGGACTTTTCTTTCTGGTTATTACAATTAACTCTTCATTTCCCTTAATCTACAGCACAAAGTAAAGCACACAAATCTGAACTAGGTGCTAGACCAGTAACATTCGTGTAAACAGAAACACCTACCACGCTCATTATTTTGCTACTACAGCCTTCTGGTAAGGACAGATCAATACAGCCTCCCCAGTCCTGTATTAATACCACAACAACTTCATAAAATATCTCAAGTGAGCTTCCACTAATATACATTGCTGCATGCTTTGTAATACAGCATTTTCTCATGCTGATGTGAGAATTTGAAGTGGGATAAAAAAGATCAGTGAGGGAATATTACTGTTCTGTTCATGGAGATGAAGAAGATTCAATGAATTGTACTTGATGCACAGTGGGAATTTTTTGATTGGATTGAAAATACCAGAAAACAGACACGAATGATGTTCACCTAATTTTAGTCCTTTAAAAGGTTAAGCACGATAATTAGATTTAAGGTCGGGGAACTCTACAGGCCACATCTACACATCTACACATCTCAAAAGCTAATGACAAAAGAAGCTTGCACGGACTGGGACTTGAGCATTATCATGTTTCAAAGCATTATCATGTTTCAAAGCATTATCATCATATCAAAGAATGGGCTCTTCATTTGAGCCCCCACATTTACTAACCTGCACAGGCTCACCATCTACTTGAACTTGGCCCGCTATTTCCATCATATCCAATGCCAGGTGGCAGATAGATCGTGCATGATGAATGCAAGGCTCTGGTAGGCCGCTCACTGTCATATACTTGTCTCCAACTGTTTCCACCTATCAAGAGATATAACTTTCAATTACTTCAATACATGGGCTTTATAGTACTGGAATGGGCATAGTGCTTCTTTCAAGACTGCTTCTCCTTTCAAGTAGTTTACCCTCCCCTAATTCCTGTCATCTCTGCTTGTTAATTGGGGAGAATTTCTGTACACTCACAATGTAAAAAATTAAAATTACATTGTGATTGTGTGAACTTGTGCTTCTCTTGTAGAGTCTGCCGAATTTCTGTAAAATGTTTGTTTTGACTCACATTCTTTATTCATTTGATACAGGATATAAAATTGATTTCTAATGAAAGCTAGGAATGAACCTTATAAACACAAAAGGGTACGCATATACATACATATATATATATGTTTGGGATATATATCTCTCCACCTAGCTACCTGTTACCAGCCACATCTTCAAGTACACCTCATTGGGAAGGAAGAAATTTAATGAAATTCAACAAGGGCAAGTGTAGAGTCTTACCTGGGAAAGAACGACCCCAGGGGTCAGTATAAGTTGGGGACTGACCTGTTGGAAGGCAGGGAAGGGGAAAAGGATTCGGGGATCCTAGTTGAATGGAAGGTTGATCATGAGCCAGCAATGTGCTCTCATGGCCAGGAGGGGCAATGCCATTCTGGGGTGTATTAGAAGGGGTGTGACTCCTGATAAGAACTAAGCCCTTTATGTTCCTCCACACATTTAGAGATAAACAACATATCCTTCTTTAGCTATGCAAAAATATTGGTAACATAGCTGTTGTCTTAGTAAAGCCTAAGATCCAAGGATGGAAAAGAGTGACATGACAGCATTGAAATGCCACAGATCAAATATTTTACAAATTTTCTGCTTACCTTATAAACAAATGGATTCCTTCGTGAATCGGTCAGAATATCAAATCTTGTGTAAAGATCATTTAAAAGATTAACAATCTTCATAGCTCCCTCTCCAGAGGCATGTTTACTACAGAAGGCATTGAATCCAACAATGCCACTGAAAAGAATGGTCACATTGTCATATCGCTTAGCTGGAACAGGACGCTTATGTCTCAGCTCATTTGCCACTGATGGTGGTAGGACAGAGTACAGTAACCTAAATATATAAGAAAAGAAAGGGAAAAGCAAAATAAAAAGAATGTGGAGAAAAGGCTCCACATTGGCAGTCTTCAAAGATTAGCTTAGTACTTCCCACAGAGTTTATAACGTACATCAGCGAAGAGCAGTGCAAAATATGTTTATTGAAGAATATATTATTTGAGAAACAGGAACTGATCTATATCAACAGTTCTTCTGATATGACCTGTTAATAGTATCTTGGATTATTTTTGTTTATTTCTTAAAGCATTTCTGCCATATCCTCAGCTCATGTCATCTGCTTTTGCTCACAGAACCATAAAAACTACAAAAAAAACTACATGAAGAGATCGAAGCTTTCCACCTTTAAATGCAATTCATGCATTGCTAAATTCTTTCTCTTCTTTAGAATTCTGCTTTTAGGGTTTATTGTATTTCTTCTTAATTAATAGTCTTTATGACATATTAACATCTGTTCATACATCAATCATGCAAATAAAATCCAAATTACGCACAAAGAGCTCCACCCTAGTCTCACATGTATTCCTTCAATTTTCTAACTGCCGTCTTAAGCTGTATTTCCCTCCTTACATAGCTAAGTGAGCAAGCTGATCTCGTTTCAAAAATCTTGAGCATCATTTCATACACAGTCTCCTGCACAAACCCACGAGTGAATACTTTTAGCACATGGTATAGCAATGACACTGTTTCAGCAGCTGCCAAGAAGGCAGATAAAATGACTTTATAAAGCAAGTCAACAGAAATTAATAGAATAAGTATTTTTTAGTCTTCTTTTTCCTCTGACTCTTCCATCCATCCTTTTCAGGTCTTTTTACAATGACTTTCATTACTTTTCTACAGAAAAACATTATCTGTCAAAACAATTAATACTGCAAGAAATGTTTATTCTACTGCTAAACAAGCATAATCCACAAGAATTTTTTCTGTTCCAGAGATAGGAACTATGTTTTAGAAATGAGTGTCAACCATTAGCCACACACTGCTTGCCACACAAACTTTTGTTTAATTTACCTGCCAGTAGTCCTTGATCTGAATTGCCGTAGACTAAGGACGCGAGTATGATTTCACAGTTGCCTGTAGAAATGGATTTGGAGCCCAATGTGTACACCTTATTGTTATGTACTTCTGTCTAGACAGTCGCGTTAACTAGATGACCCCTAAAGCATTTCTACAGGCAACTATAAAATCAAACTTGCAGTATTTGCCTATTGAAAAGACTCACTTTTGCACAGACAATGAGATATGTTTTTCTGTTCTATTAACTTGTGAGCATGACAGTTCAGGCAAAGAGGTCTACAGCTGGTTTACAGAAATTTGTCAAACAGTAGCATCTGGGCAGTCACCAAATTTGTCCTGGCTACAGGGACTACATGTAAGAAAGTTTGCCAAATCACTCTTTTAGGTAATTCACAAAACAAAAAGGGTTGTCATTTCACTTCTCACAACTTCCCTTATCAGGGAAGGAGAGATCAAAACACCTGTATATGTAACAGCCTAGACTGCTGATGACATTTGACAATCTAAGAAGGTGTTAAAACTAAAATGTACTTTCTTGACTCCAAAATTATCAGCCCTGAACATCTCTTATATTGCTTCCAAGTTTCTGTTATTTTTTGAAGACAGCAGCTATAAATATCATATTGCTGTGACTGTTTCAGCTCAAAGTCAGGATTTGGTTCTTACGTGTCAGTTTTTTTCTTTTCATCTTCCAGTGCACGCAGTGTGTGCTGCAATCTGTCAGTGAGGATCTCAAGCTCTTGAGTCAGTTTATATTCCTCTCTGAACTGCTCTCCCAAAAGAACCAGATCACGGGTAGCATCATGCAGTGGAATATCACTCAGATACAAACCTCTTCTGGTTAAATCATCCAAGTTCATTACACTGCAATGTGGAGAAATAGATAATATGTATACAATTAAACTCAGAAGCTGCTGAGTAACAGCAGAAAGATTTTGCTTCTGAATCTGTGATGAGCTGTACACCAGACCCATTCTACAGAATACCTTGTGTTCATTCGTGTTAGCATACAGTTCTTGACTTTTGCATTTAAATAAAGAATTCTCATTGATGAGTTGCATGGATATATCAATTGTACATATTTCAGTACAGAGATTACATTAAAGTAGCCCCTTCCCTTTCTGTCTTCATCCACTTCCTTTTATACAGAAGATTAACATATCCCAATTGTGTAATCTGATGTGTTAGCTCAACATGCTCTAAGCTAAAGAACCCCTCCATTCGATTCCCCTTTCCAATCACTTCTTTATAATCATCACTGTTATACTGCATTCAAACTACTGCCAAGATAAATGAATCCAAATAGGAAAACAAATCATGTTGGAATTTATTAGCACTCTTCAGAGTAAGAAACAAAGCTCACCAAAAATCATGGCATCATGAGGACTTATTATTTGTACAACTTGGGCCAGAGCATCCCAATGTTAATATTGAATTATTTAATAATCAGTCAAGTTCTGATGTTTAAATACAGTGTAAACACATCAAAATCCATGAAATCAATACTTGAACAAACTAATCTCTTTAATACTACTCTCATAAGTGTTCTTAAAATTAGTAATTGTAAAATGAAAATCAGTATTATAGAACTCTCAAAGTTTCAAGTACCTTGGTGAACAAAGAAAGAGAATGCTGTCTGCTTCAGGCAAGTAGATCATTTGCCCTTTCAGACGTAAGCAGCTGATTTCTGTGCCAGTCAGTTCATCTTCGCACTCCAGCTTTTCCACATCCAACAGCCCCTCCTGGTGATGGAAAGTCACAATTATAGGAGGGCAATGGTATGTGTATTATCGCACCAGGCCAGGTATGTAAGTGTGTGTCTTCACTATGAAAACAGTCAGGAAGTTCGGAATAGAGTTAAAGACAACATTAAATTCCAATTGATTTGTCAACTGAAAATCATACATCACTCATATTTTAATACTGTGATTTGCTACCTCACCAATATAAAGCATGACATCTTTCTTTATGTTCATGTTCATAATTTCTTGTTTTCTTCTGTGTCAGTACAAATGTATTGCTTATATGTTGAAGTTCTATCAGTGCCTGGGAGCATCTCTAAGAATCTTGTTGGTTTCTTTCAGGTACAGTTTTCTACAAATAAATAGGCTTGTTGTCATAGCAGGTGCTACTCTACATGCTGCATATATTCCTATCACCCACCTCTTCTGCCCTCTGTAGAGAAAAGGACATAGAAGTGTGTCTGAATGTACAGGCCCAAGCAAGAACACATTTCATACTTATCTTCCATACTGTCATGCAGTAAAAGTAATGTAACTGCCTTTCTAAAATTATTTTGGTACCATGCCATATAATGGGTTAGCTCTGAGTAAAGAAAGAATCAGACTGAAGTATACGTACTTCGCTATTGCTATAAAGTGCTCTACTTAACAGCCACACAAGAATTCACACCCATGACTTTTTTCTCAGCTCAAGATTCAAAGGGACTGACTGTACTACTGTGCAGAGAATTTTCTCTGAAGACTTTTGGGCTTCCAGCACTTCTTAGTACCTCTCCAAAGCATGCTTACTTAAAGAAAAGCCAGGCGAATATTCTCTATTTACCTTGGTCCTCAATACAAAGACTGTATTGATATGTGAAAGGATCCCATGGAAACTAATATCAATATGAGGTCGGACTAAAGAAAATACTGACAACAAACTGCAGTTTCCTGGCTGGAGCTAAAAACAAAACAAAACAAAGAAAAATAAGAGAGTTATATTTTATAATACAAATACACATAGACTAATTATATAGATGAACTAATTATATTCAGCTTGCTCAGAAGACAATACTGAATGGAAGAGAATACATAATTTATGTATTACACCATTAAAACAAGGTTTTTAAATTATGGAATTTACATCAGAAGTACATTGACTTTGAAGTGCAATTCTAGTCTGCAAGATGACTTTGTGAAATTGTGTTAGACTATCACATTCCTTATCTGTCAAACTGTTCCCATGTGCCCACTTTACAGTAAAAAAAAGCTTTCCAGTGTTTTCCTACTTAGTGACTTGCTTCCTTTTCAATAAGCTATGTTCTCTAAGGCATGGACTCTGATAAGGATTCTGACAGGCAACCTCAGCAGGCTGAATAGTTAAAGCTGTTCAGTGGATGTCTTTGGGAAAAATCTCGCAGAGCTACATGAAAAGATCATTCTGTAAAATTTAGAGACAACTAACTGAAAACAAACTTTAGGAAAAAACAAACAGCATAAAATTGCATATTAAAAGTACTTCAATGGTTCAGAAACAACATGGTATGTGCAACATCAGCCTACATAACTGTGAAGACCATTTGATGTTTTCATCATCTTATTTTTGGCTTCTCTCATCTGACTGCTTTTACCATTGCTTTTTAGAAACTCATCTTTTTCAGGCAGGAACTCAGCTATCTCATTCATATACAGAACACCTAATACGAAATGGATCTCTGAATACTCTTTTGCTGCAAATAACAGCTGCATTCAATTCATGAGACACACACATATATATGACAAACGGTTTGGCTTATCTTGGTTGATACACAAGACAAGGAATTATACTACAGCTTCTGTTCCACTCCTCAGTTGTGCATCTGACAGTCTAAATATTTGAAAGTATTACTGCCAAGTAATAGAATATGTACCTGCTGCTACACTATGCAGTAACATGGGGCTATTTCTTGAACGCTAAGTCAAGCTGCACTGACTGTTTCACATCTACTTTGAAGAGCTATCTACCAATTTCATAGCAAACATATCTTGGAGTGATAAGAAAGAATCAGGTATTAAGCTAACACCTAAACTGTGGGGCTGATCAGGTTTTCTTTGCTCTAGCTTATTTTCTCACTGCACATGCACATGATCATAAGGAACAGAGCTACTGTAGACTTAGGGCTATATTCGTAGTCCTTTTTCAAACAAGAGGAGCATGACATAGCAAATATTATACAGTTACTTAGGAATGATATTTAGACAGAGAATCCTAAATCTAATTTATTCATCTTTAAAATAAACCTGTGAAGCATCTTGCATTAGCAATCTCTACAATTATTCATGCATGAGAACCATCTAACCTGTGGAAGCACTCTGTATATAGCATTGCCACACTGTGTGACCACCAGATCTCTGTCAAATATTATGTGGAAAGGAAAGGCCTTGCAGAAAGTATAGGGACTGATGCGAGACTCTTGGGTACCATTTTCTTCAAATCTGTCAAGATCTTCATAGTAGTCCTCTTCTTTAGATTCTTTCTCTTCAATTAAAAACTGAATGTGGTCACATTCCTCATTTCTCTGTTGAATAACCTAGAAAAATGAAGAAAAAAATGAAAACCCAAAAGCTCTGCTACTCATTAACAACTAGAATGTTACCATGAAGACAGGAATACATTTAGAGCAAAGATCAATTCAAGAATATTTAAATGTTGAAAAAATATTACATTTTAGTAAGTATTTCTGATTTTATAAAGTAGTTCTATTTCCAGGTGAGTAATTATGCCTTTGCTTAGCCACAGTTGCTCTTTACATGGACAACATATTGAAGATCACTCAAACAGAATTTATAAAGCCCAACTGAAATGCACATCCTGAAATCAGGGGTCAAGGCTCAGGTTATGCTTGCTTTCACCAGTACTTGCCAGAGAACAGGACCCTTCACTTGTATGAACAGACGGCAAGTTTTAAATTACGCAGGCCACTTGAAACCTTAATCTGTTGAAAGCTGTTTGCAAGGTCTCGAACACAAGAGCAAACAGTGCTGATGTGAGGATGGACATGTCACAGTCAGCCAGAAGAAAGTTGAATGGAGCAGATGTTTGAACATACAGTCCTCACAATTCAAGCAGAGATGACCACAAGATCAGGACCAACTGATAAAACTAAAAGCAATGACAATCTTCTCCAAGCTGCATTCCAGATTACATGAAATTGCAGCAAAATCAGTCACCTACATCAGTCAAGGAAGTGTTTTAAATACAACATTTCACACTTTGGTAATTTTACTCAGTTACTAAAAAATATAATAGGGATTATTTTGTTTCCAGTGAAAGTCATGTATTGCAGTAAAATTCCAGCTAATAACTAATGGAATAATGTAGTTTACCTCTTCTCAAATTCACCTCTTCTGAAACCTAATGAGATTTATGGCTGGAGCAGAACAATTCTATTTACACAGTATTGTTAAGCAGCAATTTCTAGAACATGTTGCACCTGATTCTACTTTCATGTAGAGTCTGATCCTAAAGCCACTGAAGGAAAAAAAGACTTCTTAAATTTCTGATGCAACCTGGTTCTGCCCTTTACACATAGTCTAACCACAGAGATTTAAAGTTACACTATGAAAGGCAGAACAGATATGCACAAACGCTGCACTTGATCCTTAACATGTTCACCTTACTAAATATTTTTCCTCCACAACTGTCAGCCATGGTAACTCATTGGCTGGGGAGTGCTGATTTCTTTATTTGTTCCTACAAAATGAAGGCGTATAAAACAACAAAACATTTTATAGCTAAATGATGCTTAATTTAAGAAGGTAGTGTTCCTTGATTTCCTATCTCACTATTCGTTTAGAGAAAAAGAAAAGCTTTTCTTGACAACAGTTCAAAGCAAAAGCCTGATTTAGGTGCCCTTTACCACATGCTATGGTAGTCTTCTCTTCCTATTGCATGCCTAAGTAACTTAAAGATCAGCCTACTAAATTTACCAGCTAAGGTAGGTACCTAGACCTTGATGTATGAACAAGTTCAAATATTAATAATGATAAAACCTGATTTCCTCAAGCAACTGTGTGGGTAGTCCATATGGCAGTGTGTAACAAAAAGAGGTCGGAAACTATGAAGCGGTAAATCTCAGAAAGAAGATGCGACGTTCCTTTGAGGGTAACAAGCTAGGTGGGTTTGTCTAAGGAACAGAATACAGTAGACAAAGAAAGCTATTTTTCCTCTGAATTTGGGGTTTAAAGGTTCTCCAAGTCTTCCTCTCTTTTAAATCATTATTCCTGAAATAGACTGTGGCCATATTGAGGACTGACAGAGTGCAGTTACAGTCTTGAACGTCTGAACTATGGATTTTCCAAAGTAGACTCTACACAAGGAAATCAAGCATACTACCACCATGGTATAGAACCAGCCATTTGCTACAAACCTGAGCTGCCTTGTAACAAGAAACGTAAAAGACAAATACTTCAATTTAGCAGTACAAATACCTTTTGTCGGGGAGGGGTAATTAGGTACTGCGAGACGATATTATAAAAATATTAATATATAATTTATTAATATTAAACAATCGGAACTCGCACCACCCCCTACCACCATTTAATAATAACAATAGTAACAGGCTCTTAGCAACGTTATGGAAACAATATACAGGTCATAACAGGATCTGGAAATAACTGTTAAATATATATATTAACAGAACTCAAACCAAACTGGAAAAGAGGTTTGTGGTCAATGTACCACCTGCGGCCAGTACGCCGCTTGTTCACTAGATGGACCCGAGAAGCAGCTTTCTGCTTATGGCAGAAGGCAATCAATGATTACAAGAGGCTTAGTATTTATTCACAAAAATATATCACAGGAAAATAATACCCTAAGCACGTGGCGGGGTTTCCCGTGTTGCCGGGCTGAAAGTTGCCGGAGGCTTTAAAGTTTCTCCAGGCTCCTGAGCGCTGGGGAAGAGGAGACAATCTCTGACCTGATCCTGGCTGGCTCTGGAAGCAGGCTCTTACAGGCAGGATGTCTCACTGTATCACGCTGGCGAATGCGTGGAGGCAGCAGGCAGGATGCAAGCAGGCATCTGTAATGGTGGAAGGCACGCACCCCGTGTTCCCTGCTCCTTTATAACACAGCCCAAAGATCAATTGGACCTTTGGACACAAGATAGCCAATCAAATGGCAGTTACCCAAGATTTTGCCATATTGGGTGAAGCCATAGGCTTGCTTTATCCTTTTTTGGGCAGATCACGGGCCCTGCACAAGGCAATCATGTGCCCCCTAGCAACCACAGGTGATGGACAGGCCCTGGACCCCAGACTTAGTGGCGCCAGGTCCTTTGTCCCCTTTCCCACGGTTGCTCTCTCCCCAAAACAGCAGAAAAACATGTCTGCACAAGCCAGGACATGTACAAGCCCAAGAGGCCTGTTTAGGCCTACCACGACACCTTTCCCATTGGATTCTTTGTAAATCTCTTACCTGACCAAGAGCATGTTTTTCTGATTACATTTATGAAACTGGAATGTATTTTCTAATGAAGAATACAATGAAACTGCCCTAGAAATGTAATATGACTAGGGAAGAGTTAAAAAACAAACAAACAAACAAAAAAAAAAAAACAAAAACCCAACAGATAATGCTTGCTCTCCCTGCTTAAATTCTTTCCTACTTGATGAAAAGTGCTTTATATCAGGTGCAATATTTCTAACACCAAAAAGTATTATCTGTTGTTTTTCCCCAGATACACCTACACTTTGAATCAAGCTCTGATTCTGTACCATCACATATGCAAGGCCTGATCAATTAAATCTTTCTGTTGCTCTGTATGGACACTAAGTAGAAGAAGCCTCTTTCCCATTTCACAAGTGGTTTGGTACACATGACATTATATAAACCTTGTGACTGAGGAACATTTTTCCACTTCTGGGGCTGTAGGAGTATATCCAGCCACACTCCCTCAGAGCAGTAGTATGAGACCCACAAACGTAACCTGATTCTGAGAAGGACCTGGCATGCAGTAAGGAATGAAAAAATGCTGCTCACCAGCCTGGCTTACCAATGCACATCAACCTCACACTTTGCACATAGATGAAGAATCTAGGACACAGACAAAATGTCTGTGTTCTCATAGAACTCAGTAGACATTAAGAAATACATGCCAAATATAAAATGAAGTGGAAAAACCCCACCCAAATAACCAGTATCTAAGTTCTGTACATGTCATCATCTTCTTCAAGTATGGGGATATTGTTCTGAACTGTTCCCAGTTGGGTCTGTTTGCATATGAGAGCTTGCCTTTTCAACACATGGCTGGCCTGTCCCTAAAGCACTGCAGATGATGATGGCTCTTTCCTAGTCAGTACTGATACAGCAACAACAAAAAGGATTGATTGCCATCACTTCACTTTTGATTTTCTTGATCTTGTCCTAATGACATGAACTGCCAGTGTGTACATCCCTTCAGACATTACCTTCATATCTATTTCTGTACCATGGATCTGTTGAGCTACTGTTTTGATGATTCCAATGACAATATCCTGGAGACCTTCTCTTTCTGAATAGTAATGTAGAATGAGTCCCTTCCCTTTCTCCGCATCAGTGCATCTAAAGGAAGGTGCTCGCATACCCGGGTAAATCGTAGCAAGGTGGTCATGCAAAGCATCCAGATTCTGCAAGAAGAAATTAAAAACATGATTACAAGGTATTCACTTACTACTTCTGAAGAAAGTACATCATCCGTCAAATCTGAGCTTCATCTTACTGCTCACATTCTCTGTGCATTTTCCTTATTATTTGTAGAACTGTCATCAGTAGGCTTTTCAGGTAGCTTGTGACATTCTTTCCATCTGCTCAGCAGTATTTGGAAAATGAATGGCATCAAAATTAGCACTATTAGAAGTTGCTCCAGATAGTAAGAATTAACGCTTGATTATGCTGCATTTTGAAATGCTCTGATGATTAAATGTCTTGTGTGTGTTTCTCAACCCTTTACCCCATCCATTTTCATCCCTTCCAATTCTCGTCTGTAATCTCCTTTCCAGATGTGAGTTTAGGTGTCAAATACAAATAAGTGTGTCTGAATAAACATGACTCTCTTTCCTTATTCTCAACAAAACAGGCTAGTTCTGACATCATGACAGTTTACAGGGCCTGCTGAAGTTTCAAATTTTGAAGTAAAGATCTAAATGCTTGAAAGACCAACATCAACTACATTTTGTTTTTTACAATAACTGGAAAAAATCCACAGAATACACAGAGCGTGTCACAGCTGCTATGACTTCAGCAAAGGTTATTCAGGAAAGAGAAGAGATCTTCTATTTTACCAGCTGATGTCCCTGACATTTTACAAATTGAATTTAAAATCTTGACCAGACAAATTGCTGTCCGGAGAGGAAAGCCAAATTGATAGGTACATCTTATAAGGAGATTAAAGAGAACACTAAGATTAAAATCACACTTAGAATACAATAGGTCCAACTTTCATTGTGAAGCAATTATCAAGGCTCCATGTTGCTATTTGTTGTATATTTAACATAGAAATAGCAACCTACTTTGCTGGAGAGTGTTGCAACCCCTTCAAATCGTAAACCCAGAACATTACTGCATATTTCAAACGTTGTTCTCTCACTCCCTTAAGTAACTGCTACCAGGCTTTCCATATTGTTTTCTGACAGCAAAAGTGAGATGAAAATATTTTCAATGTGGTGTCTGGGCCATTCTCTACCTTTCACCAGCATCTGCCGATGTTCAAATTTTCTCCTTCAGTCTTGTAGGGTTTTTTGTTGCTATATCAACACATCCAAATTAAAACTTGAAGAGGCAGCATCTGGGGAGTCAATCCATTCCAGCTGTTAGTGAACATTCAATTAGAAAAAGTATAATACTAGAAGGCAAATTCTGTAGGATCTTTGCAGGGTTCAAGATAATCAAGTTAGAAGACACTACTTTAAAAAGTGTGGATGAGAAAAGAGCAAGTGGATTGATTAGCTCCTAGGCAGTAGCCCACAACCTACTTAACTGGGTGCGGAATTGCTCTTCAGAACACATGCTTTGGAAACAGCTGGGATATATTGACCTTTTGGAAGAAAAAACCTCTTAAGGATATACATAGGAAAAGACAATAATCCAATTAGTGTCATCAACACTTTAAGAATTGCAGGAGTTTGTTGTGGAAAATGTCCAATGTCAAGGACAGAATTTTCATAAGATGTTTTTTTAATTAGTAACACTTAAAAGTCTGACACAAGTGCTGCTAACAAATGGCAGTAGCCCCACTCTGCAAGACTACTTTGCCACTCTACTACCCCAGTACTGCTGACTTGGTTCAACCAATATCACAAGTGAGACCATGTGATATGCCCTTCAAACTTTACTCTGCAATTTGCTCAGGATGTACTACAGCTGCTTTCCAGCCTCCAGCATGTCTTTTCTCCCCAGGCATACTGACTCTGAAGTAAGCAAAGAGTTTACCATATTCAGAACCTTGCTCCGACAACATTCAAGAAACAACAGAGATTTGCTTGCAGATCAAAGACCTGAAATCATCCTCAGATCCTGTCATTTAACACTGTCATTGATACCCCCCACTCCTATTTTCTCTTGTGCTTGATCCATTCTAAATCAACACTGAAGCTTTTATAGGAATAAATGAGTCACCTGCTGTGGGCCAGAGGTGTAGCCAGGTACAGACAATAAACACTAGGTTAAGCTCAGTCTCTGAATTCTTGTTGCCTAGATTGTTCAGATGTATGCCAGAGCTTATGCTGAGACCAAAGACACTACTTCTAGAGCTCTGGACAACCATGATCAACTCCATGACAAGACACAAAGTGATTTCCAAGCAAGAACAAGCAGTGTTAATAAATCAGGCAGATCCTGGTCTGTCTGAAACCAAAAGAGTTCTGTCTGACATCTGAAATGCCAAGGTATGATATTCAACTCTGTGTGGTACAGACCATCTGGAAATTTTCTAAAAATTGAATTAATCCCCTGAAATTTATTGCACTGCAATTATGAACAATGGAGTAGCCAGGTAAATGACTCCACAAACCACTGGTATACTGGTATACTGGAATACTACACTGATATTCGATTTTCATTCAGTAGAAAGCTGTGGAACAGAACACTTTGGGTTTCTTAGGAGGTACCTCTTCACGCTGCTTCTCTTTGGTACAGTATCTGTCATTATTATTTGCAATTTTTCCTGGTCTGTGTTCTTCATAGAAAGTATAAATATTAGATTTAGTTGTGTTATCTCTTTCCTCTTTCATGAAGCTTGTGTTTCATCTATGAATAAACTAAATTTTCTCTGAGATGTCAAGGGAAACATAACATAAATAACCGCTTTTCACATGCTTTAAAAAGCTGCAACCCTTAATGATTCCATGCATCCTGAACTCATTGTAGGTTTCCAGAAGCACCTTTTGGAACTGTATTATGTATTTTAAGTATATGAGAAAAGTTCAGCACATTAAACCAAACTCCATCTATTTTGTAATAGGTATACAAATTAGTTTCCTGACCTAATCTAACTGCTGGAAGACACAAAAACAATAAATTGCAGATAATGTTGACTTTCCATCATAATAAAAAGCTTTTTAAAAAGTACATTTCTGGCACAGCTACTAATACACTATTTCTGTTGAAATTTACAGAAGTATATAATAGCCAGTGTCATCTGTTGACATTGAAATTCAAACAAAGCATCTTAAAACACTGCTGTGAGAATATAAATGTAATCTGTTCATGCTTTTATAGATGTTTGGTGCACACTATAAACACATCCAGTCTTTTCATCATCACACGTGGTAAAGAATGGAAAAAGAAGTACGTGGGAAAAGGCATAAGGGAAAGGAATAGGGAAGGATTAGCCCATCCATGTGTACACCTTTTTCTTTCTCCTCCTCTATTTTTGCTCAGCTATAACTGCAACTTCAGCACGTGAGTCAGTCCACTTTAAAATATACACTTATCTGAAGGCTTGCTTTGAGGGCAGCTTGTGATTGAAGCTATTAAATATAAAGGATGTCACATCCTGTAAATAGACAACAGTATACAGATAGACAACAGTACACAGCTCACAGATGGCATGCACGTGTTCCAGCAAACACATATCCTGCCCAGCAAGATAGTCCAGTCCATGGGTTTTAGAATCATAGAATCATAGAACCAATCAGGTTGGAAGAGACCTCCAAGATCACCCAGTCCAACTTATCGCCCAGCCCTATCCAATCAACTAGACCACAGCACCGAGTGCCTCATCCAGGCTTTTCTTGAACACCTCCAGGGACAGTGACTCCACCACCTCCCTGGGCAGCCCATTCCAATGACAAATCACTCTGTTAAGAACTTCCTCCTAATATCCAGCCTATACCTCCCCTGGTACAACTTGAGATTCTGTCCCCTTGATCTGTTGTGGGTTGCCTGGGAGAAGAGACTGACCCCCACCTGGCTACAACTTCCTTTCAGGTAGTTGTAGACAGCAATGAGGTCACCCCTGAGCCTCCTCTTCTGCAGGTTGCACACCCCCAGCTCCCTCAGCCTCTCCTCATAGGGCTGTGCTCCAGGCCCCTCACCAGCTTCGTCACCATTCTCTGGACACATTCGGAGTATTGTACAAGAAGTCTGTGTTGACTACATCTAGAATGCTCTGAAATAATTCAGATTTTTGGATAAGTAGCAAGATATAGAAGTAAATATTCTAGTAATTCAGAAAACTGCACTCTGCTCTTTTCACTTACTATTGCTGGAGAGATTTAAAGGGAACAAATGACAAGAAGCTGTTAAATTCCAAGGAACGTCAATAGAAATTTGTTACTCAGCTTTTAGGTAATGTCCTATGAAATCTTCATCAGTTCAGTGCTTTTAAACTCATTAAAGCATACAGTTCTTTCCATAAGTGATATATCTCAATTATATTAAATACGAAGTGTTATTTACAAGTCAGCAATTTTCAGGTGACAAAAAAGGGAAGACCATTTTTTCTACACCTACAAATCACACTTCAGAGAAGTCACTACATTTATTCCATTCTATTATTCTTTTGAAATATAATTTTCATTTTCTGCAGTTAAGAAAGTACAAAAATGAACTTAAATGCTGCTATTCTATCCCACCCTTAGTTCACTGATGAAGGAAAATATATTAAGAGATGTTTATGAGTCCTATCTCTGTATGTAATGTACTACTAGAATTAATCAGTATCTAGACTTAGTCAAAGAGAATTTAGAAGAAATACCCTGTGAATCTGAAGAGGACATTTTCTGTAAGCATAAACAAGGTGTTTTCACTTAATGCACACAAACAATTTGAAGTGGTGTTTTCACATCTCTTGCACTTCATACTTTTGTTACCTATAAAAAATTCTGTTCAAAACTATTTTTTGGAATGAATGCAAATGAAATTTCAGATTTATAAATGCCTCTACAACCCCAGCTCACCTGCCTTCTCACTTTTTTTCTATGAAATTGAGCAGTCAAAGATGCTACGGGAAAATTATTAACCAGGTAACTGAATAATATATTAACTGAGAGGGAAAGACAACAATGACAAAACTGCTGAGCAGTGAAAAGCAACACAGAATACAGTTTTTAGACACCTCCCCACAAATATCTGGGACATCTCCACATAATCATGCAGAACAATCCGTATTTCCAAATCCCAGCCTAATCAACAGATTAGACCTTATTTCTTTTTGGTATCTGAAATAATTTGACACAAAACTCTTACCTGCAAAAACTCTCTGACATTTGAGCCCAAGACACGTAGAATTGTATCATAACCAGACTCTTGACAAAACACAAAAAACATCTTCCCAAACATCTGAAGAATTTCCCCAGCATTCAGATCTAGTTAAAACAGCAAAACATGATTCAGTCCAAACACTGTATTTCACACACTGCTTACTACTTTAGTCTCATATTCATAAATTAGAAAGAATTAGTGGGATGAGAATATAATAAAACCAAGATTCAGGGTCCACGTGGCAAATGATGAGTATTCAATATAGAAATTTAATTAGGATTTACCAATCACCATCATGATTTTGCTGCACTGTGGATTTCATGTATGCATAGCATTTTAGATTTTGATACAGGTAAGAAATTTTGATATGGGTGAGAAATCACTGCTTCAAAATAAAAGAACTCAGCTGATAGTTGTTGCCTCAAGGGAGTTACTTTCTGTTTACAATAGCATGAAACCATATCAGCTGCATCAATCCAACACTACTACAGTCTTCCTAATCTTATGGATTCCTGGCTAATTACTGCTTCAGAACAAATTTATACCATACTCATGTCTGCAGATAAAGAAATGATAAAGGACATAATTTTACCTCTTAAATTACAGACCAGAACTGCAGTGGTCGAAAATTAATGCAATCCAAATCAATGGTAGATATGCAAGGAGATACAAAACACAAAGATTTCTGTATCTGCATGCTTGTTCAGCAGAGAGAACAAGGATGCATTCATGGGCTGTTCTTCAGACAGTGGTTGAAACCTGGGGGTACTGGCAAGGTAGTTATAGTGGTACAGCATTAGTTCATGACTGCTTGTAGCACTGACCGTGCTCTGTAGATGAGGTCTGTTACTACAATATCAGGTGTACCTGTAACTTGTAACACTTTTGGAAGCAATAAAAATCACTTCAAGGAATAAAACAAAGTATCTTAGATAAATCAAATAAATACAATCCTTTCTTCTGAGAGTTAAAAAAAAATTCTCTTTTTGACCAATACCCTGTTTTCACTTTCTTTGTACTACATCCTGTTTTTCTCTGCTACGTGATTTTCTCAGCGGGTCATTTTTTTTGTGATGAATGTACAAAGAACATTTCTGTACTACTTACTAAGAACCTTGCTTGCAGCTGCAACCAGATCATAGGTTTTGGAATCATCATAAATTATTCTAACCAGAAATTGTCCTTCTTCATCCAGCTGTGCCTCCTTCCTAAAGAGAAAAATAAAATATGTTTTTTGATTGAGGGAGAAGCACCGTATTGATAATCATGTCTGTATTATATATATTTTTGTTACTAGTCTTTTAAATAAAAAATGCTAGGATTTTGTCAGGACTTGTTCTCACATTGCACATCAGTTCTTCATGAATGGTCACAATAAAGCTGAAGCGGAATAAAAATATATATTTCTTCACTAAAGGAAATAATTCCCAGCCCTGGGTTTAAGACAAGACCCATGCGTATGTCACATGCACAGTTAGTACTATGGCTAACTGTGAACACAACAAAACAACACTACCCTTTGCTTTTCAGGATCATTTTTATTCTCTTCAGGTTCAACTCTGAATCAGCAGCTTGTACAAAAGGCAGCACAACTCTGTAGGCTATTTTCTTTTAGAGACATCAACTGAGGAAAACAAGTTGATACCCCTAAGCAATGAACCATTGTGCCTTTCAAGCCTTGCATTTGACTTGGGAAGAGCCAGAAGTGACTTCCTGTTTTACCCCATGTGCTTATAACAGAAAAGCCAGACCATATGTGTTGCAGTGGTGGAATGGCCCCAGTGCTTGGGAGGAGGACAAGGAACACCCTCATAGGCCAGTAAACCCCAGGACCCTTAAGGACCAGCTGCCCTGTGTGGCTGGTCCTGCCACGCATAGAGCATGCCGGTGGACACACACCCAACTGCCCTACCGCAAATATAAGTCACATTCTCTATTTGATCCTCATCCCCTGGCACATTTTCTTTCATCAGAGAGAGTTGGATGTGCAGGAGGACACACTGTGGTCTCTGGTGAAGCCACAGTCTGTTTGTGGAAGGCTTCACTTGGCAAAGAAGCACAGCATCCTTTCTCAGTGTATTTTCAATAACAACTGTTCACCTTCTGTAGACTTGCCTACAAAGATTCTCTATAGATACAGAGCTCTATGCAGAAATAGTGACAAAAGAACAAATATCTGTAGATACTCATGTTCTAATTTATGTGCTTGGAATGTACTTTGGCACAGAAAAACTAATATAATGATGACATCAATAATACTCTTGCAGACAGAGGGACACATCTACCTCACTGTAAAATAAAATATATCCTTTCATCTAAATGCAGCTCTATTCTGCAGAAGACTTCAGAAAGATAAAAGAGAGGACAAAAGCCTAGAAGAGAATGTCTGAATCACACCTTATGTCACTCACACACACAAAATAAAAATTAGTACAAGGAACTGTTCTTCAGAAAAAGCCTTAGAAAAACAAAACAAAGAAAGAAAGAAAGAAAGAAAGAAAGAAAGAAAGAAAGAAAGAAAGAAAGAAAGAAAGAAAGAAAGAAAGAAAGAAAGAAAGAAAGAAAGAAAGAAAGAAAGAAAGAAAGAAAAAAACCCTCAAGACTGGAATAATTATTTTTATAATGTACAAATAACAAAGAACTATGAGTTAAAACTATTTACTAGTACCATGGTAGTGAAGGCCTTTACCAGAGCACGGCAGAAATGCTCTTTAAGACTGAAATGTATCTTTTAAGAGCTAATATTTCTAATAGGTCAAAATTTATAATGGTCATCAATTATAAACCTATAAACAGTAGATTCTAAATCTACTACGTAAAATTCTACTTCTCCTTTAATACCAAAATCTTTGTCTCTATCACCACAGCATGATCAACCATCAATTAAATCAGTCTTTGACTGAAACTTAGATTCTATTTTTCTAGAGCAGGCATAATTTATTTTATAAATTAAAGAATACAATGTAACAATGCCTGCACAAGAATTAAAGTATTTATAGTTGTAGTGGAATTATCCAACCACACAAACATACGATTTCTGCTTTACTCAAATCAGAGAGAGATTTGAGAATTAAAACTCATGTCAATCTTAAAACAGCTAGATGGCAAATGGTACTGCTGATAAATCCTAATCTCAATATGGTAGTATTCTATTGACATAAATGAAATTACTGGTCATTTCACCCTCCAATCAGTAATCATTAGTCTTTGACAATCTGTTCACTTTATCCTGCTCATTGCATTCTTACTATTAAGCAAAAATTACACTGTTGTTTTTTATATATATATGTGTGTGTATATATATATATATATGTATATATATATGTGTGTGTGTGTATGTATATATAGATATAGAGATAGATAAAATATATAAATATATATATACACACACACACTTTTTTTTAAAATTGTAACTGCCTGTCCTGGTTTCACTGGCATAGAATGAGACCAGTCATGATCTGCAGGCCTTTAGCAGTTTTGAGTCAGCTAGGGCATCTGACCTGAGCTAGCTCAGAGGTGTATCCCCACCCATAAATGTCACACAGTATAAAGGGCGAAGTTTGCTGAAGATGCGGTTGTCACTTCCTCTTCCCCCTCTCCAGGGTTGCTATCTCTAGAGGGGCTTGCTCATCTTTTTGCTCCTGAAGATTTCTTTCCATTTATTGTGACTGCTGTACATTTATTGGGCTGAGTACAACTTTGTATGCTTTATATTGGCATTAGCATTAATACTAGGTTTGTTATTTAACTAAATCCATTCTCATTTCAACCCATAGGTCTTCTTTCCTTTTCCCTACCCCAGTTTCTGCCTGGGGAAGGGTTATCAGGTGATAGAACAACTGCTATAGTTTAGCCCCAGATATGGGCAAAATGTAGATATTGATGTATGAAACATACATTTTTATACTCTATAAATGGACATAATGAGATAAAAACAAGCTAAGCAGTTTTCCTAAAGAAATCTGACAAAACTATAGGAGAGGTGAGACTAAATATCTTACACCATTCTACAAAAAGCAGCATTATTTATTATCCTATGGCAAGAAAAACTTTAATAAAATTAATCGGGGTGTTTATTTTCATACTCCACAATATTTTCATACTCCAAATTAGTACTTCTAGTCCTCTTATCCAGCTATTCTCTGAAAACTTCAGATAAGCCTGCAGGATATCAAGTCTCGCAATTCCTGTAAACTGCTCCCATCCCACATCTTCCTTCTTTTCCTAAGTAGGAAGAGAGCTGGAATTATTAGTGGGAAACATTGTCTTGATGCAAAAGAGGTCAGTCAGAGACAAGAAGGTAGAGTTTACATTTTCTCAGAACTGAACCAAAATTAGTGTGAGAAGAAAGCCACCTTGATTCTTTGTTTCTCATAACATGATGCATAACTGGAAGTCAGATATGGTTCAGACGGAAGTTTGCAATGGGTGGACAAACTTTCCCACATCTCTGATACATTCTGTGCTTTCTTTTAGTCTCTCTGATCTCAGCCAAACCACAAGGGATAACACACATCTGGAAAAGCAAGTCTTCAGAAATACTGCATACTTCCACAACCCAGCAGACGCAGGTTTTCTGTGTGAGAATTTTCCTATTAAAAACTGACCCAGTTTGATGATACTCGTATCTCCTTCAAAACTTAACATTTCTTTCCAATTACATTGACTAGGACTTTTCCTGTTTCCTTCTCTGTGCCAAACTTTCTTTTTTCTTATTTTAGTTTCAATGCCTGCACTTGCTTGGAGCCACTTTTTAAAATCATAACCGGTTATTTCAATATCTATTCTATTTAGATAGTTTCAGCTATTTTTTCTCCAGTTTTCTCTAGATCCTTTGGATCATATGGTGCCCAACTCCTCTGCAGCATCAATGTTGTATTTCATAGAAACACAGAATGGTAAGGTTGGAAGGGACCTCAAGGATCATCTAGTTCCAACACCCTGCCATAGGCAGGGACACCTCCCATTAAAATAATTTTATTGACAGAGTTAAAAAATAGTTCAATTAACAATCACATCAGTATTCCTTAGATCACAATTTTCTGGGATGAAATCCATTGCTTGAAGGCTTTACTCTCCCTCAGCATCAACAGTCTTCCTGGGCATTGCAGTGGCACAGGGGAAAAGGACATAGTGTTTTGTTCTGCCTTCTAGTTTAATTTTTAAGACAGGAAATTACTTAGTTTTAAAAAAAATGTAATCCAATAAAAGCTAACCTCATTTGGGAATATTTTTTTCCTAGAAAATGTGTCAAATGAAACATTTACTCCTTCAGGGGATCACACTTTTCACTCAAAATCAAACGGGCAAAAATCTCTTTGCTTCTACAAATATGGTAAATCCCACGACAGTATCTGATCTAAACCTATGTCAAAAGATAAACTGTCTTTAAGCCCCTGCTCGAAAATTAATAAATCCCAAAACTTTTTTCCTTCCCTCCAAGGCCAATTTCTTCTTCATCTCTGTAAGCCCTGATGTGCTGGTGCATCCCAAGCGTTTACCTAGATGCTTTCTGGGTTATTTTTCTGCCGGATGGATTTCCCTGCCTGCTTCATCACCTCGTAACAGAACCTGCAACTTGTGAAGCCTTTCTGCCTCTCTCAGTAATCTGACAGCTGTAAGAACTTCGCAGTGTCTTCCTCTCTGAAATATTTGATTAGCCTTAAATCATAGAATCATAGAATGGTAAGGTTGGAAGGGACCTCAAGGATCATCTAGTTCCAACCCTCCCACGAGCACCTTCCTGTGCTGGGGGCTCCAGAGCTGTACACAGTACTCCAGATGGGGTCTGACAAGAGCAGAGTAAAGGGGGAGAATCACCTCCCTTGCCCTGCTGGCCACGCTTCTCTTGATCCAGCCCAGGACTACATGTGATGGAGTAACGCAAATCGGCCAAAGCAATGTGAAAACACTCCTATTTTTCCAAAGGCACTTGTCCTTCAGCAGGTCTACAAAACCACAGGTCCCCAAATCATAGAATCATAGAATCATAGAATCATAGAATCATAGAATCATAGAATCGTAGAATCATAGAATGGCAAGGTTGGAAGCGCCCTCAAGGATAATCCAGTTCCAAGCCCCTGCCAGAGGCAGGGACACCTCCCACTAGTACAGGTTACTCAAGGCCTCATCCAACCTGGCCTTGAACACCTCCAGGGAGGGAGCAGCCACAACCTCCCTGGGCAACCTGTTCCAGTGCCTCACCACCCTCACTGGAAAGAACTTCCTCCTGACATCTAGTCTAAATCTTCCCTCTGCCAGTTTAAACCCATTGGCCCTAGTCCTGTCATTGCAAGACCTTGTAAATAGTCCCTCCCCAGCCTTCCTGTAGGCCCCCTTCAGATACTGGTCAGAGCTACCAGCACCAGAGAGCTGGCCATAATGTGGCCAGAAGTCTAGGAAATAGGATAAAGATATCGAGATGTTCATTCAAGTGAATGGGCAATTCCTAATTTGTTTCCACATGGCTATACTTTTCTAACCTAATTACCTGACCCCTCTCTGCATTTACACTAAGGAATTGGTTCTACAATGAGTAATATGAATATAAGACAGTGTTGAGAAAACTGTTATAAATAATACTAAAATTGAGACTTGTCAGCTTTGCAGAGCTGTTGTGATTCGCCATCCATCAATAGTAACTCCTCCAGTGTGACATAGCTGCTTTTAACTCCATAGCTAGCATGTAGGTAAGCAAACCTGCCACGTGGATCGAAATATGGTTACAAACCTGAGTATGTCCTGGCTGACAGATGATTCATGAGCTGGAATTAGAACTGTAATATAATGTGGCATCCTTAGCTGCAAAGAATCTACATTTTGATGATCATGTATCATAGAAAACTTTGTAATTCACAGCTTTATGAAAAGCTGTGGTATTTCCCTTTTAATGTTTTGCTGAAATATTTATTTGAAGTTTTTGACCAGATAATATTATGAGACCAAATTAGCATTACTCTTTTTTCTGCAGACCATGGTGTTTGATCATGAAGGCATTAACAGCAACAATGTGTTGCTTGCTTTCTTAAGGGCTTGACTGGAAACAAGCCAAAAGAAACAAGCTCTGGCAAATCCCCAAGGCCTGGTTAATTCTTTAGAGAAGTAGCAGCACTACAGTAGCCAACTTTTAACTTTTACACAGCCTTTCTTTCAAATTAACTTCTAAGTCAAATAGAACAAAATTTGCAATCATTTCTAGAGACAAAAGAGTGTGCTATGCTTCCCAGTAACTTCATATTCAAAACTTTTTAGAAGTCTGGGATTTAAATGCGCTTACCCAAATTGACTCCTGTTCTCGACACATGGGATGTGGTATGTCATGGTTCGAAACTCACATCCCATGTTATGCCTGTTACAGTCTGGCAGCCCTTTATTTACTCTAGTCTAATTTTGAATAATTACACACAGCTATTTGAAGTGTGGGAAGAAAAGATTCTAGCCCAGACTTTTCTAAAATGCCTTTGTTTTCCTCCAGGATGTTTGCATTATCCAGGTTAATGTGAGGAACTTCGCTTGGGGGAAAAAAAAAGAATCTTAACCATTGCAACATGGAAGATAACAGCTATATAGAGGCCATTTTTCACATACAGGTTTGACCTGGAAATCAATGGAAACATTCCTACTGAGCAGATCAAAGCAGGGTCAAGTCTTATAGTTGCCTCTATCAGTCATGCTAACATCCCTCAAACTGCTGTTTCTCTGGCAGCACAGAACAGTACAGGTGATAGATATTAAAGGTGTTCAATGAGCCCTTTGAAAATCTTTCCCATTGTGAAACAAGCTTAGTATTTGAAATCAGGCCACTAATGTTCAAAGGCATTGTTAATAATTCACAGGGACAGATGACATCTAAAGTGTGGGCAAACATTCCAATAAAAGCTATTCTTCAAATCAGAACTTGCAGATTTTTAAACCATAGGTGGCACACATTTTTATTTCACATAGAGGAAGCACTTTTCCTGTTTTGATGTAATTAGGATTTATTTGGTCATCTTTAGAGATAATTACAGTTGGACAAGATGTCACATTAGGTTGTTCTTACTATATACCCCATTCCTCACAAAGTGGATTTTAATATAGTTTTTCAGCCAGATTGTAACATTTAAAGGAAATTTGACAAAAACTGTAATGAAGAAGAAAGTTACTACTGACAAGTTTTTTATTCCCATAAAGCAGCACTTTCTATCCTGTCTCTGCAGTCAGTCATAAAGCTGGAATTAAAAACAAACAACCCTCCCAAAAGCAACAACAAAAGCAAACAAACCAACAAAAAAAACTAAACACAAAACCTTACAGATAAAGAACCCTTCCCATTACAGANAGGTTGGAAGGGACCTCAAGGATCATCTAGTTCCAACCCTCCCACGAGCACCTTCCTGTGCTGGGGGCTCCAGAGCTGTACACAGTACTCCAGATGGGGTCTGACAAGAGCAGAGTAAAGGGGGAGAATCACCTCCCTTGCCCTGCTGGCCACGCTTCTCTTGATCCAGCCCAGGACTACATGTGATGGAGTAACGCAAATCGGCCAAAGCAATGTGAAAACACTCCTATTTTTCCAAAGGCACTTGTCCTTCAGCAGGTCTACAAAACCACAGGTCCCCAAATCATAGAATCATAGAATCATAGAATCATAGAATCATAGAATCATAGAATCGTAGAATCATAGAATGGCAAGGTTGGAAGCGCCCTCAAGGATAATCCAGTTCCAAGCCCCTGCCAGAGGCAGGGACACCTCCCACTAGTACAGGTTACTCAAGGCCTCATCCAACCTGGCCTTGAACACCTCCAGGGAGGGAGCAGCCACAACCTCCCTGGGCAACCTGTTCCAGTGCCTCACCACCCTCACTGGAAAGAACTTCCTCCTGACATCTAGTCTAAATCTTCCCTCTGCCAGTTTAAACCCATTGGCCCTAGTCCTGTCATTGCAAGACCTTGTAAATAGTCCCTCCCCAGCCTTCCTGTAGGCCCCCTTCAGATACTGGTCAGAGCTACCAGCACCAGAGAGCTGGCCATAATGTGGCCAGAAGTCTAGGAAATAGGATAAAGATATCGAGATGTTCATTCAAGTGAATGGGCAATTCCTAATTTGTTTCCACATGGCTATACTTTTCTAACCTAATTACCTGACCCCTCTCTGCATTTACACTAAGGAATTGGTTCTACAATGAGTAATATGAATATAAGACAGTGTTGAGAAAACTGTTATAAATAATACTAAAATTGAGACTTGTCAGCTTTGCAGAGCTGTTGTGATTCGCCATCCATCAATAGTAACTCCTCCAGTGTGACATAGCTGCTTTTAACTCCATAGCTAGCATGTAGGTAAGCAAACCTGCCACGTGGATCGAAATATGGTTACAAACCTGAGTATGTCCTGGCTGACAGATGATTCATGAGCTGGAATTAGAACTGTAATATAATGTGGCATCCTTAGCTGCAAAGAATCTACATTTTGATGATCATGTATCATAGAAAACTTTGTAATTCACAGCTTTATGAAAAGCTGTGGTATTTCCCTTTTAATGTTTTGCTGAAATATTTATTTGAAGTTTTTGACCAGATAATATTATGAGACCAAATTAGCATTACTCTTTTTTCTGCAGACCATGGTGTTTGATCATGAAGGCATTAACAGCAACAATGTGTTGCTTGCTTTCTTAAGGGCTTGACTGGAAACAAGCCAAAAGAAACAAGCTCTGGCAAATCCCCAAGGCCTGGTTAATTCTTTAGAGAAGTAGCAGCACTACAGTAGCCAACTTTTAACTTTTACACAGCCTTTCTTTCAAATTAACTTCTAAGTCAAATAGAACAAAATTTGCAATCATTTCTAGAGACAAAAGAGTGTGCTATGCTTCCCAGTAACTTCATATTCAAAACTTTTTAGAAGTCTGGGATTTAAATGCGCTTACCCAAATTGACTCCTGTTCTCGACACATGGGATGTGGTATGTCATGGTTCGAAACTCACATCCCATGTTATGCCTGTTACAGTCTGGCAGCCCTTTATTTACTCTAGTCTAATTTTGAATAATTACACACAGCTATTTGAAGTGTGGGAAGAAAAGATTCTAGCCCAGACTTTTCTAAAATGCCTTTGTTTTCCTCCAGGATGTTTGCATTATCCAGGTTAATGTGAGGAACTTCGCTTGGGGGAAAAAAAAAGAATCTTAACCATTGCAACATGGAAGATAACAGCTATATAGAGGCCATTTTTCACATACAGGTTTGACCTGGAAATCAATGGAAACATTCCTACTGAGCAGATCAAAGCAGGGTCAAGTCTTATAGTTGCCTCTATCAGTCATGCTAACATCCCTCAAACTGCTGTTTCTCTGGCAGCACAGAACAGTACAGGTGATAGATATTAAAGGTGTTCAATGAGCCCTTTGAAAATCTTTCCCATTGTGAAACAAGCTTAGTATTTGAAATCAGGCCACTAATGTTCAAAGGCATTGTTAATAATTCACAGGGACAGATGACATCTAAAGTGTGGGCAAACATTCCAATAAAAGCTATTCTTCAAATCAGAACTTGCAGATTTTTAAACCATAGGTGGCACACATTTTTATTTCACATAGAGGAAGCACTTTTCCTGTTTTGATGTAATTAGGATTTATTTGGTCATCTTTAGAGATAATTACAGTTGGACAAGATGTCACATTAGGTTGTTCTTACTATATACCCCATTCCTCACAAAGTGGATTTTAATATAGTTTTTCAGCCAGATTGTAACATTTAAAGGAAATTTGACAAAAACTGTAATGAAGAAGAAAGTTACTACTGACAAGTTTTTTATTCCCATAAAGCAGCACTTTCTATCCTGTCTCTGCAGTCAGTCATAAAGCTGGAATTAAAAACAAACAACCCTCCCAAAAGCAACAACAAAAGCAAACAAACCAACAAAAAAAACTAAACACAAAACCTTACAGATAAAGAACCCTTCCCATTACAGAACTTTGCATGTAGTAAACTTTGAAAAAAGTGCAATGGGTACAAAGAAGGAAAAAAAAGAAAAAAAAAAAAAGGATGATACAATTACTTTGTATCCTGATGATGCAAAAGCTTCTCTGGATGCAGAATTATTATTTAGAAACTGTTGGTGTCACTTTAGCAGATCATCTAGTGTCTCAAAAGCACAACTGGATCTCTTCCTATCAAAACTCCAGTCTGAAGTGCATGCCCTGGGTGTGTCACTCTGAACATACCACAACAAAAGCTAGTTCCAAGATCACCTCTAGAACTTCTTCCATGATAGGTATTGTTTCTGTTGGGACTTTGCCACCATTGTGCTTAACTGTTCTTGGTGTACCAAGGATGGAAATAGTGCTCCTAAAACTGAAGAGACCAGTCAAAACAAATCTTAATGGCAAAATAACACGATCACACTTAGAAACCCAGCACGGTTCTGAACTGATAGAAGCATGTCAAGTTTAATCCTGTTCCAAAAGTAACACTGTTAAACACAATTACATGTGTCAGAACTAAAGATCGTGTCAGTGAAACCAGAATCATCATCTTTGCATCTCTTCTACATTAAAATGGTTAGCTCATTGCTTATTATATTACTCTGCAGATAGTCCATGCTTTCAAAATGCTTGTCTTTTTTTTGTTTTGCTAAAAAAATATTAGAAATGCTTTGCTAAAAATTAGCAAAATCTAAAAAAAATCTAAATTATTAGATGCTTTGCTAAAAATTATTAAAAATATTGAACTACTCTTCTCACTCCTCCTAAAACAAAAAAAAGAGAGACTTTTACATTTTGTGGATGGTCCAGAGATATTTTAAAACATCCAGCTGGGAAAAAACACAAATTATATTAAGTTACAAGATTAACAAAAATGGGAATTTGTCCAGGAAAATGACGTTCTGGGTAAAGTAAATAGGTGTATTTATAGACTTCAGAGTTCTGAGCTGTTTCCCAGTTTTACAAGCTGGATATGAGAGTGTTTAATGTAGATTTTCAAAACAAGATAATCCTAGAAGATACAGTTAACAGTTCCTTGCTGCTACTCCAAATACTAAAAATATTACCCAAAAAAAAAAATTAAAACCAGTATTATTTTACTTCCTTTTGCATAAGTGGGCTAAAAAGAATGGTATTTACAAATATTCTTTTATGCATTTCATATATGAGTGAGGGATATGCTTCTGACACCTGGTGTCCTGACAGGTTTTCCAGTTCTGGTAAAACTGCAAAGTCCCTGAGAGATACTGCAAGAACGCTGACACCATGTTTCACAACATGCTATTTCCTTTCAGCTAAGTCTTTCCTACACAAATTAAAGACTTTGGCATCTGCATAGTTTAAACTCCTGACCTCAAAACAGTTCCTTCCGCAAGCAAGAAGTGAGGTGATGACCTTAACAAATCTTGTGAATATTAACCTCCAAATCCATGAAGAATCATCTATTCAGCAATAGTTTTACAAAATACATTAAAATATGGTTTAGAACTGTGGAATAATATGAAATCCAGGACTCAGAACATAAACAATAATAAATGTTCTTTATGCCATTTTCTGGATAAACACTGAAAAAAAAAATCTTTTACCTTTAATGGGCTTTCCAGCCTCTTACCATGTATCTATGAGCAATTTGGGTTTTTTTTCAAAATTCTTACAAGATTGATTAACAAAACATCCCCACTTTCAGCACTGCATAAACCCACATGGCTCCAAGGAGGCAGTGAACAATCAACTTTCATGGTTTTATCACAGACCACTGTAATTAGTTATAACTGAGTCACAAATGACCAGAATAAGTATGGACTTCCAATGTAAAACTCTAGTGAATAGTCTATTTATTCATTAGCATTGAGGAAAAAAAATAAGATAATTAACATAGTATGTGTACAACGTTTTAAGAGCATGAAAGAATCAGTAACTTCAGGTGAATGGTCAAGCGAGCATTCTTCATGTAACATTTGATGTGGGCTGGGAAAGGGAAATACTGAACAAGTTCACAGCAGTTCAACAAAGCAGGAAAGATTATTCCCACAGGACTGATTACCACCACTGCAATACGTCTATGTGGTAAAATCCATAAGCAACTTGTTAAGACACCTGGACTTTTTCTACTAGTTCCTGGGAAGAGAAGTACATAAAAAGGAATAAGAAAGACAGAAATTTCATGAGAAAATCCCAAAAGCATTAATAAACTTAAAATAATTCAAGTCCTAGATACATCCAAACCTACGCTTAGATGTTTAAATGGAGTTTGGCATCACAGTTTTCTTGCAAATCAGCCCTTGTTGAGAAACACCACAAATATCTGGAAGGCTTTTTATTCACTTCAACTACACACAGTAACTAACTGAAATGTCACACTTCAGATCTTGTATAGATCTTCGATTGTCATCTGCTATTTAGTTTGCAGTTTTATTGACCAGGCCACGTGCGGTTATGCAGACATAATATGCACACACACACATACACACATAAATATTTATATACATACAATATATATGCATACAAATATAGTTTCTCCAAATACTTTACATTCTAAGCTGATGATCCTCCATCCATCTTTTCTCCTAGCAGAGGTGACACTGTTAACGCTAGACAGATTGATTCAAACTATGGTACTGTTTTACATGCTTTTTAAAGGTTTGCTCTATGTATAGAAACTACAGTCAGATGAAAACTTAAATATTTTCCATAGTGGTTACGAAGAAATAAAATTAGGGTCTCCACAAGCATTTGATGCGAGTATTTGAGGAACTTTTTTCTTGTTCTGTAAACACAGGAAAGATGGACTCAGGTACTACTCATAACACTCATCAGTAAAGTTTGCTCCAAGCAAACGTCATCATCACCACACATTAGTGAAGTTTGCTCCAAGCCACATTTTCATGCCTCTCCCTGAGCCTGCATAACACAATCTACCAATCACACCCACGAGCTCATAGAACTTGTTTCTTTTGCTTCAGGCTACCGGTTCTTTCAGTAATAAGGCTAAACTCAGTTAATGCCCAACTATTCCATATTTTATTCTATCCCATTCATTGATATACAACCTCAGGCTTGATTTACAACACAGTTTACATATCCACCTCTCCAGAGAGAATTATTCTTAGTGAGCCCTACTGTGGAATTCTTCCCTAAACTATTTCCATGTGCCAGCATTAATCAGCACTTCAACAAGCTTGTGAGGCAAATTATACCACCCATTAATTTGGGGTAGCCAGTTTGAGATACTAGATCTGCTTTTCAAGGTATTCGGCACTTTCTATGCTCAAAGTACACCTTTCATGGACTTTACATATAATTGGTGTCAGGCATACAGGTCATCTGAATTCCAAGACCTCTGTAAGAGCTTACTGTTGCAACTTGAAACAACAGTCTTTCATTAGAGCCTTTGTGTTTTCTGAAAAGGTAGACTATACTGGAGTATGAATTACTACTGCATGTAAACATTGTCCTGAGCAATGATAATAGATCAAACCTTTGATTTTGACAGGATCTGTCAACAGAGATAATTGTGTTTTGCCATATTAGCAAGAATTAAAAACATCTTTGACAAGTTAACATTTTGAACTCAGCATACAGGCATGGTAATTCAAGTTAGTGCCTTTATTCTACAGCTACAAGAGTTTTTTATTTCCTTTGTGTAAGAAGCATAAAAATGGGGAAGTTTTGCTATACAAGAAATACCCAGGGAACAATGTGATTTTTAAAAAAGTTCAATTCTGTCCTCTGTAAAAAAATAATCATAATATATGTTCTTAAAGGCAGAGTTGAGCAGATTTTCTGTTATATTATTTGATTTCGTATTATTCTTTATTTTGGAATGTAACTGCAAATAAAATGATTCATAGTATCATATCCTGTCAATGCATTCCTAAGTATATAAATTCTAGTGAAGTCAGTGGAAGATGTTTTCAAATGCACAGATGAATTCAAGCATCTACCTCTCCTAACTCAACCACCCAACCTGCAACAACGTTGATGGACATAACTTCTAGGAATGCCTTTGAAAATTTAGCCAATAAACATGTTTTCTTAAAATCATCAACATTTTGCTGTGAAAGTCACACTGAGAAACTAAACTCTGATCTATGTTAACCTTTACCCATATGATGCAGAAGTTTCTGTGTCTCTTTAGTCTCCTAACAGCAAATGATAAACTGGTCTTTTATTTCACTCCCCTAAATTGTGCCACTTCATGTGAACAGAATTTCATACTGAGGAGGGACTTTCCACTTACATTGCACCAGGGTAATTTCTCAACTCTCAGTGTTTCACCGTTCTAACCGTTCTAATAGCGCAGTTACAGGAAACAAATTCTGAAGAGTCAATTAGCCTGGAGCCCTGGTGATAATGTCTGAAGTCTGGGGTAGAACAACAAAAATCTCTTTCCTCACAGGACAAGGGATTGACTTTTTATGTAATTCCAGACCATGGGGTCCATGTGAAGTTCATGCGATCCAGCAGGCTCCCCAGACCTGGGGTCTTGGCATTTAAAATCATGGTCAGACAGCACATACCAGCCTAACCCACAAAAAAAGGACAAAAAGGGGCAAGGCAAAATGAAGCCTTAATTCTACATCATGTGTGGAGCATCAGGAAAATGAGATTATTACTTGCCTTCTGCAGCCAGCAAAGGATATACGGCTCCCAAGGTACAAAATGCCTACTTTGGTACTCTGCAAGTTTCAGCACAGATATTTTCTGGAATAAATTAAGAAGTAATTTGACCTCTAGTAGTTATTTTTTGCAAACAACTTCTTTTCTAGTTTTTCCATGTTCATCAAGCTCTTTTTTGTGTGGAATTCTACCATAGAAACAGACAGAAGATGAACAGCAGAGTTGACTGGTTGTGTCATTTAATTTCCAAAAGTTAGATCTTTCACATAGTTCTGTGAGAAAAATACTAATTTATTCTATAGTCTTGTGATTAAGCATTTTAATGTGTTTCTTCATAAGATATTCAAATTCTCACTCCTCTTCTTGGCAACATATTTGAAAGTGTCACAGTTTGAGCACCTAAGCTGGCCTAAATTTAGACTCAGGAGCCCACGGGAAAACTCTGTATTCATTTAATCAAGCACAGAGAGATATGGTTGGGAAACACAGGACTTTGTACATATTTCCTGATAGCAACATTATCTCCCACATACTGTCCTGTAGCCGTTGTTAATGCTCTTTACACAACTGAACCTTTAGAGCTGTTAACTGATCAGAATTTCACATATATGGGCTATTCTGCTCAGTCAGATGTAACATCCATTACAGAAGAGCTCAGATTTTACCACAATAGAAGCCCTTTAAAATATATGTATCACTCACCTGTTTAAGCATGTCCATCTCAAAAAGCACACCAGAGAAGGAAGTTTCAGATTTTTTTTTTTCTTTTTTAACGTGGGTAATATCTGTTTTGGTTTGAGTATGTACCTAGACAGTAATTCCACACTATCACGTTCAAATGGCACTATACCACCCAGCACTACAGATTTGGCATTGATCGGACATGCACACAACTGCATGTATGTGAGAACAGTCGGGCCTGACAATTTTTAGTTTATGTTAACTGGTGTTTATGTTGGCTGCAGATATCTAATGCTGAAGGAATCTTGAGAAGCATCTTTTCAAGCCATTTCAATCGTGGCCACACAATCTGAAATAGCCTTCTGGATGCAACAATGACAAAATAAGGGATTTGAGAGAGGTTTTCTCTTCAGTAAGAAAGGGGCAAACCGAAAGTTGTCTTCTCAGCAAAAATTCTGTTAACAGCTTTAAGTAACAGTTTATTTACTTATTAATAACTTTTTGCAGAGCTAGTGAAGTTCCGATCAAAGAAGCATGTCTCCATGTTTAGCAGGTCCTAAGTCTCTCCTTCCCAGGACAGAAGGAATGAATTCCAAGGGAAGTATACAGGCATCTTACCACTGGCAGTAAGCAAAATGAATGATTATTCTTAGTCATCTTCACTTTGCATTAAGAAAAACTGCTACTGCAGATTTCAGCAACTGCAGAAAGACTTTCCCAAGTGGCAGTTGTTCCCACCTCTCTCATCCAGCTTTGTTAAATCTCAATAATGCTTCTAGGGCTTCAGCACAAAACCCCCAAATCTGTCCACATGCCCAAATTTTCAATTCAATGAGGAGCAGAGAAAACCTACAGGAAAAAAAACAACTGAGACTTTGTAGTTGAGAATATTTATAAAGGCTCCATAAATCACGATTCCCTTCATCTTATTTTGACTTCTACCTATTTGGGACCAAGAATGTTGGTTCACAAATAGATGGCTTTGAATTGTTTTGAGTTTTAAGCACATTATTTTTAGTTCTTTCCATTAAGGCAACAAACTAATACTCAGTAAAATTTCAGATTATGTGCAATTATTTTTCCATGAGATTAGTGCCTCATTGTGAAGGTTGCCTGATATATTTTAAAAGGGCTATTATTTAGTTATGCTTTCTTTTAAATAAGTGGGTGAAAATACATGAAGTCTAACTTCACCAAGAATTCCACTGGGACACTGAAAACCAAAATCAGCATTTATCTTTTCCAGACAGATTGTGGCTTCACAAGGATGTTGAATAATTAGGTAAATCGTAGAAATGGAGACTTTAAATCATCACTGTGACTCAATTAACAGCAAAAGATGGCAACACCACTCTCATAAAAGCAACAAATTCAACTATTTGCCCTCCCAAATTCCGTACTTAAGAACTTCATTCGATGTAACTTTTGACTGAAGAAGCTACAGAAGACAAGAGTTTTCCTGCTTCTGATGGAGCATACCCTGCCAATCCAGTATTTAACATTTCTGAATGTACTTTTTTGAAGAATGACCTCTTTTACTCAGTTTATTCAGTTATGCATTTTCTTTTCACTTCTAACAGGCACAAATTCATCCATAAGCATCTGAGAATCACTCAGCAATCACAACCCACCACTGCAATGCTGATTCACAGCTTCTGCAGTGACTTGAGGGAGAACAAAGTTAACAGTATGTGATCATATCAACATTAAAAGGAAAAAAAAAAAGAGGACAAAAAAAAAGCTTAAATGCCATATTTTGAACTGAACTACTTAAAGGCCTTTTTGCTTCACAGAAATGCTCAAGTACTTGCAAATTCAATCACACTAAGAGTGCAAAGTTTCTCTTTTTTTTTTAACAGCCAAAGACTGTTGCCTTTAACAATTACTCCTCCAATTTAATCATCAGTGATTCACTTTATTCAATCCAGCAGCCACAACACTGGTCTGTATCTTCCCATTGTTTCTTAAATGATTAACAGTCCTAACAAAGCCTTTGCATTAAATCTTTATTTGCATACATAAGTTACAACATCTATCCTCTTCCACAACATTTCTGCTAAGTGCCTAACGGGACAAGCATTTAGTGGCTACAAACTGACCTTGTACCATCCCCTAAACCAGCACCCCTATAATCTCTTCCAGTGATATATACAGGGGTTTGATTTCCAGTTTCTACATTCTAGAATACAATACCTTTTAAGATAAATCCAGCTGAATAAATACTCTGTTGCAAACACCTGCTGCATAAGGAGCTATGGCAGCTGTTGCACATACATTAGCACTTTCTTGCATATTCCGTTGTTTGGGTACTGGTAGTTTCCTTCCAGAAAGCCATCTCCTCTGTGAGTTAATAACAGAGCCTAGCTGCTGGGCTACTGCAAGACAGAAATGCTTCTCAGCTGAAAAGCAGAAACAGGATGTGGCAGCTTCCTTTGCAAAATATTTAATCTCATTAAATTTCTCCAAAGAGAAAATTAATGTTATGTTAAATATGAAATACTTCTCACAGGCCTGGTGTGTGTACAGTCTTAAGAAGCACTATGCATCAGGAATTACGGTCAGGTTCTGACAGTCTGCAGCATGATCTAGTAGAAGATGAAACTCTACCTTCTCAGATGGATTAACATTAAATACAAATTCTGTTCAATGGGTAATCTGGACAATTGTGGAAAAGTAACAAGCAAAGGCATCTTGGCAAGGGGTGGCATGCCAGGAAAGAGTGAACATTCTTTATTATATTTCAAACATATTTTATTCTAGTTTTAATGGAAAACAATGTATGAAGTCACATTTTTTTTTAAATTTAGTCTCTTAATTCACATGTGTCATGTTTAATATGACACATGTGAATTAAGAGACTAATTTTTTAAAAAATGTATCAAACTATAAGAATACAAAATAAGGTATGTAAGAAAAATAAACATCTAGTTCAACTAACTTACAGCACAAAACTGTGTGGCATTCACTGAAGAGTCATCTACATAATCCACAGAATTGCATTTGCAAAGATGGTTTGTACAGTAACTGTCAGCAATCACTGGAACAGTGTCTGCTGAACCAGAACTATGAACTCTCAGTCTCTGGTGATTTTAAAGACCCAGCTAGGCAAAAGTCACAGGTGAGCCCTAATTTAATGCTGATGGCAGTTCTGGTTGGACTCCAGAGGTCCCTTCCAACCAGCACTAATATGATTCTCTGATTTCATGACACTGTAAAGACTGCCACATTGTTAATGAATGGATAAATTAAATAAAGTATTACAGCCACAAAGATCTTATACTCAAGAGCAGTTCTTTAATTAAAAAACTTGTATTAAGACAGTAGCTATTGACATATTAAAATCATCTCACAATAAATGGGAGGGAGAAAAATGTAAGTGGACGTCCTGTTGAAATACAACTTTTTCCAAGTTGAATAATCTTTCTCCCTTGAAGCATATGGTATCAAGTGAACTTATTAAACCTGTTCTTCTACATAGTTACCTGAAGCCTTTCAAAGCAAGCTTGCAACTTTGTAAACATTTATGCCTTTTTTAAAACATTGCTTGTAATTTCTCCCACATTTATGGTAAAGGGAATTCTGTTTGCACTGCCCACTTCAAACTGTTTCTGCAACTTCACCATTCATCAAAAGTTTGAAGTGAAGACAAATGCTATACTGCCTGACAAGAAAGGGCTGGACACAAGAAACAGGGTTCAAGAGAAGAAAGCCAAAAAAAATTTTTATGTGTATTTCTCCATAGCAGTGATTTCCTTTTAATTTCAGTATTAAAATCTCACAATAGGTTTAGAGATTACTAGTTTAAAAAATGTATTTTAGCTCCTTCAGGAATACAAAGGGATGTAAGTGATGGACGGCTTTTCTGGTGATCTGGATCAAGGAAGGGTTTCTGTGGTTTCTGGGATGCTTTGCATGCGTGTACTGCGGCCATGTACTTCGTACCACTGAGAGAAAAGCAGGGGTCAATGCAATCTCCGCCGCGGCTCCTGGCGATCAGCGAGAGGCCACAAGGCGGGTTTTTGCGGCGTTAAGAAAGGCCCCATGCGGGAGGAACCCCGTTAAGAACCGCGCTGGTGTTGTCAGGGCTGACAGCCATCTCCTAGGCACCGCTGCCAGATGTTTACACTGGCCTGGCGATCCCGGAGAGCCACGCGGGCGGCAACGCCGGGCCGTGGATGCACTGCCCTGTACCAGCTGGGCAGGCTGCGGCTCCAGCCCCCGGCCCGGCCCCCGTGACGGGGCGGAGTGACACGCAGACGCACACACATGCACTTACTTGATGTCCTCCCAGACGGCGGGGCCGTAGTTACGGATGACGAGCAGTTCCAGCGCGTGATTGACGAAGCCGTACTGGGGAGTAGAGCGAGGCGGAGGCAAAGTCAGGCACTGGGAGAGGGAGCCCCTTCCACCGTCCCGCCGCATCCCATCCCATCCCTGAGCCGGGCACCCCGGAAGGAAGCATCCTCCCAAATACCACACCACCACCATCTCCCCATAAAACAAAGGGCTGAGCCCGGCTTCCCTCACGGTTCGCTCTTTCCAAGCCCCTTCCCTCCCACCATGGGCCCGGCCAGACCAGACATCGTCCGTTAGCCTCGGTCCCCCGGGCAGAGAAGGTGGCCCAGCGGAGCTCACCATGGTGCCGCTGCCACCGCCGCGGAGCAGAAGACCGGTCCCGATCGCCTCACCGCCTCCCCGGCCGCCACCGCCCCGAGTGGCACACGCCGATAGCCAATGGCGAGCGCGGCCGCTAGTCTAGTACCCAATGGCAGGCGCGGCTTCTGTGCTGTCGCGCAATCAGAGGCGGAGGCAGGAATACGAGTGTCAGGGGACACGGCGGGGGTTGTGTGCGTGGAAGCGGCGAGAGTAGAGGGTGTTGGCTGTGCTGGAAGCTGAGTGCGGGTCTGCGGCTCAGCCTCTTACTCCTCCTCAGCCTCTTACTCCTCCTCCTTCCCCAAGCCGCGTGAGAGGGACAGAGAAAGAGGGGCAGGCCTGGGAAATGCCTCCACCGCGTGATCTCATTCACCCCCACGCTCGCCTCAGCAGGGAACACTTGGGACGTCTGTCGTACAGTTTCCTGCGCAAGAGAAAGGATTTTCCAAATCCTTGTCTCTAGACTCTAGCTAGAGTCGTTGGGACTCGCCTGACACTGAGCCAGAAGATGGATTGAAAATCCTGGCAGGTTCCTAGCGGTTTTGAGTAGGTGTGTGCGGGGCGGTAGCGCTGGTGGCAGTGCCTCTGGCAGCGGTTGCCCTCGCAGGAACAGAAATGCTTTCCCGGTTGTTTAACACCAAATGCAACCACTTGTCTTTCAGGAAGATAATGCTCCCTATAAAGTGAAGAATCTGAGGGGCAAAATGACTGCAGACATTTATGTCCCTGCGCTTTTATTTTTCAAAGCCTGGTGAAGTTAAAAGCCTAATAAAGAATGCACTTAGTAAGGTTTATTTTTCGTGTGTTGTTGAGTCCTTGTCAACAGGCAATATGAATAAAGACTGCATCATGTCACTAACCTCCACTAAGTGTGAATTCTTAAAGGGTTCTCCGATTAAGGTATGGTCCTTACAACAGGAGTTTGTGAGCAGAGGACTGTTGACATGCCAAAGGCAGTTCAGAAGTGGCACACTGCCACTGTGTATTATCATGTACATGCCACAAAGGAAAGAGAGCAGCGCTTGAAAAAAACCATTCAGTTTAGAGCCCTTTGTACCATCTGAAGACCTGGCCTCGGTATATGAAATAAAAATTTCAAGAAGACTATTTGTTATTTGTTTTCTTTAAAAGAATAAAAATATATTCAAAAGCTATTAAGATTATCCAGGAGAATTATGAGATGAATACTTTATGTGCTACTACTGTTGCAGCTCTCTTGGGCAGAGACCTTGCTACATGAAGTCAATAGAGCCACAGATGGTAATCAATCCAGATGGATTTTAGATGTAAGTAAAGTTACAAAAATTCAGATCTTAGTATGGCAGTGCAAAATAAGTCTAAAATTTAAACTGTTCATGTACATCACAAAAATTGTTTTCAAAAATCAAAGATGGAGTATGTGTGCTGGAACTTCCATGTAAGTTACAACTTAACTTCCATGTAAGTTACAACATCTTTTGAAATCTCATCTATTGGTAAACTTTTGAATCTGTATTAAGATCTGTTAAATTTTCTAGTAAGTGGGATGGCAATTTATAGGTGGATAGCCATTGAAAATTTGGCACAGTCATCTCAGTAGGCTTTCCAAGAACAGTAGAGGAAAACCCTGCTTTTATTTTATACACATAGGCAGAGCAAAGAATTCTAGCCAGTTTAACACATTCCAAATCTACTGGGAAAAATATTTTAGTTTTTTTTTAAAGGATCACCAAGTGTAGAAATAATATGCTAATTTCGAGTGGAAGGGGGTAAAAATCGAAAAAAAAACCAAAAAACAACCAAACCCAAACTACTGGTTTAAGGTGTCTGTGTAGAAAACCAAATGAAAACTGAAGAGATGAAAATCTCTAAAAATCTCTTCAGTATCCAGGAAACTGGCAACAGAGATGATGCTAGCAGTTGTAACCAGGCAAAAAGCTCTATTGCCCTATAGCTGAGAAGTAGTCATCTTGTCACCAATTACCTGGGAGCTGAGTACATCATCTCGCCATATGATTTTTCTGTTTGTTAGGAAGGAAATTTTGGGAGAATGGGAAAATATTTTCTACAATAAAAATGTTGTAACACACCCTTTGTAATCTTTGTGTGCCCACTGATGGTAGTGAATCTACACTACTGGAAGATCTAAGACACCACCTGTGAGTCCTGTCCTTTAATGTTGTACAGTCTTCCTCTTCCTACATCTACGAAATAATTTTAAGTATACAAAATGTCAAGGAAGTCCTGATAGCATATCCCAGGCAAGAAACAAAAAGACTGTATTGAGAATCAGTGTTAACATCTCCATTCATCCTAAGTTTCAGGGGAATCCACTTATCCAGTCTGTATATGGGGTAAATGTTCGTAAAATGATAGAGAGGTTACATAAAATTCTTTTTTTTTTTTAATTACTTTCAGAGAGTAGATTATCCTGGTAAATTTGCATACCTAAGTGAAACTTTTTCAAAAGTGCTGGTATCTGCAAAAGTCAAAATTGCTTTAGACAGTTGTGACATTGCCTTTCTTCTGATTTGGTTCTGGCTTGGTGCATTGCATTTGCAAGCTGTCCTTGAAATTAAGCCATTGCAATACAAGGGGAAGTTCTGAGATGAGATTTGTAAAAAGTGAACTGAAAACGACACAGGCAGAGTTAAAGCAGACAGTGATTTAGTTTTCTAAAATAGGGATCTTGTTTTAAAAGTTTGGAAGATACTGGATTGAAGAATTCAAAGAAATGGTTTGCTGAGGACTAGCCTCCATTCCAGCTGCTCGGTCCATCAGGACTATGAGGTAGGTCTTAGGCAAGATTTGATTTTAGTGGAAGGAAAGGCTTTAAGTCAACAAGTAGATGTTAGACTAAGATGATAATATTGCAGTCCTAACAGTGTCAAGACTGTTAGATCACATGCATTATGCACATCACACAACCCCCTGGACTATATCTGATGCACTTCTGTGAAATCTCCAACTTATTCACTATAGCAGGCAAACTCATTCCCATGTGGGGTCCCTCATGCACTAGGTACAGCTCATTATCTGCTGCTCAGATGCTTTCAGGAGTGGGAGGGTAGCTGTGACAGTAGCCACAACTGGGGTGCACGTGGGATGGAATGCTGGTTGCCTACACAGCAAATTCTTCACTTTGTGTCCTCGTGAAGATATTTCTCAGGAGCTTCCTGTGCTGGCCATACAAAACCAAGAACTGCAGTCAGCTATTACAGGAGGAAAACACCTGTTGTACCTTTAAAGTTGTGGCATAATGTGTTTTTCATGATTTAAGATGCAAACTTCATTGGGAAATTCTTGTTGAGATCCATGAATGCAGGAAGTAGCATACGCTGTACTTTTTACGCTGTATGAAAGGGCAGTTGCTGAGACAATAACATTAGGAAGTCTGCTAGCTGGCTAATAATATCTACATTCATTTCAGTATGGTTTGTGTTAATACACAAGCACTATATAACAAAGTATTTTAATAATTTCTGCTTTTTCACTTTGGACTTTGCTCTTACAGTTTGTACTGTTACTGTAATTCTGAATAAAAATTCTGCCTTTTACGGTATTGTTGGATTTCGCTTACTGAAGATGGAATTATTTTACTGACATCAAACTGAATTATGGGTGTTTTCTAGTTATCTGTTGAAATCATAATGGTCTGAGACTTGACTTTTGGGATTGTCATAATACTGCTTCTCAGGTGCAGAAATATGCTCACTACATCAAGATTCATGCTGTCTACTCTACCACTATATACTATTTCACTATATTACATTCATTTTCCAGTACCAGTCTTGACAAGCTATGACTGAAGCAATGCTCAGTATGCCAATGCTGTTCTGTAATTCCATAACCTGTGTAGATTTTAGAAACTCTGTGGGCCCTGTTGCATTCTCCTGTAAGACTGCAATCTTCACAATGAAGAGCTAACAACGCAGAGGTATGTCCAAATCTTCCCTAACACCTTCTACAATCAGTGGAAAAACTCTTGTTAATTTTCACAAACTCCTGGGAGCACGTTCAGAGGTCCTGCCAACATTATCGTCCTCAGTATTTCTTTGTTAAGTTTTGTGTGAGGTGAAAACATTTTGAAGAGTGGAAGTATATCTATGCCATAATCTGCCATTTGACATCCTTGGATGTTACTGCATTTATTCCTCTAGTTTATTTCCCATTACATGCTCTGTGTACAGGATTTGAAACTTTGTACTGCTCAGAAGATGGGAAATAATCTCAGCACAAATCTTCAAAGGAGGCCAGATAATGGGGCTGCAAAGCAATGTGCTATTTTCCACTTATATTGGGAAACTGCTGGCTCAACTTTACTGTCAACATCAAAAATCTTCTGAAGCAGATGAGACACACAACTTTATAAGGTTGTTTACTTTGTTTTGGATTCTTTCACCATTTATTATTGCTCTTCAGCTTTGTCTTCCAGCCTAATTGCTTATTTAACATTTGGATCCTACTGTTTGTGCCCAGGAGAGTACATATATTTAACCTGTTGCATCTGGATACAGTAGACATTCCAGAACCATTGATTATCTCCCACCTTTGTGCTTCAGTATGAAAGCAATGCTGAGTAACATAAGATAGTGACTTACTCTCTCCCTTTGCACTGCAGAAAAGGACTGCCAATGAACTCATGCAAACAGGACTGGGGAATTAAAAAATAAATTAAAAAAAAAAATCCTGTATCTGATTTTTTGTTTCCTATGAAGCTGTGAGAAGCCATGCCATCAGAGGTGGTTTTAGAGGTGTCTAAAAACTCTTGTGGCACACATCTTGCAGACTTTCAAGGTAAAAAACAGATGTCCTATCTTTCATTTCAGAAACAGCCACAAAGTGAAATTTGGTTCCTGTCAGGGCTGACTTCTGATAAGCTGGAGCAGGGCTTTGAAAGCAACATAGTCCCTTGTATGCTATATGGCAAATAGCCACCAAAAATTATTGCTGTTGCAGGAAACAAAGCTCCCCTTCCACTGCTTTTGTAGAACAATAAGTAGGCATAAAAAAAATGGTAGCAGATAAAGTGGCCTGCTGGGTTATAGGATGGGTGGGGTAGAAAAAGTCTTCGTGCCAAGATTCAAGATAAATTCTCCTTAATTCAGCTGGAAGTACAGATTTTGCCTCTTTTAGTATCAGGTGTTCTGCAGAGAATGCAGAAGAAAATGATGGGAGAAATAAACTGTGTTTGGGAGAGGTATGGATTCTTCCTTTGCAGAATTTCACAGGAAAAAAGTTGATCTGTCCTGGGGCTTTATTGTGCTCCAGTGCACACTTCACTGTTTTGTCAGTTTGAGTGCTTGTTTGCTTTGGTTTTGCACAATAGTTCAGAAAGAAAACATCAGCTCCACACCAATTGCACTTCCTCTGACACCAGCAATGATAATCTTTTTACCAGGTTTTCAGTGAATGAAATAAAACTAGTTGAATTCTTTAGCTACAGCTTTTACTGTCAAGATTCAAAGGACTCACTTTTCATTTATTTCAAGGGTCATTTTCAGGGGTCTTTGGAAAAGAAACTGCACTGTGTTAAAAATGTCTTCCATCGTAGTGTAAATGTGAACAGGAATCAGCCTCACAGAATCTCAATGAACTAATAAGATAAAAATTCATGTAATAACAAAACTCTTTCAGAACATAATACTAAGATTTCTGTATTTATGTAAGTAGCATTGCACAGTCTCTGAAGACTTTCATATCATACAACACAATACATCAGATTAAAACCAGCTGGTTTATTTCCTTGCAAAATCTCCTGATACTACAGCAGATAAATTGCCTTCATTTTGTTTATCTCAACAATGTGCTTATTGACTTTCTGACTCCTTTTTTGACCCATTGGTTTTAATTCAAGTGAAAAGATTAGTTAAAAGTAATTGTCCCATATTAAATACATATTCATTCAGCAAAACACTTAAACAGAGGAACAGCTTCAGTGAGATGTAAATCCTTCAGTTATGCTTAAAGCTAAATATAGACTTGTGGGTCTTGTTTTAGAACAAGTCTGGACATTTTAAAGCACTTTCTTGGATCATTGTCTTAAATACAAGCCTAAATCCTATTTACTCACTGATATTCAAGCATATTGCTTCAAGCATAATGCTTATTAGCATTCTTCTCTCAACTAAGGCTGAAGTTTTGAACTTTTTGAAGGAATGTTTTGAACTTTTCAGGAAAAAAAGTTAGTGAAATAACAAGGAATTTTACAGAAAATCTATCCCAGCTGGTAATGTACCCTAGGGTGCATTAAAAAATAAGAGTAATATAAGTAATGTTGGAAGATGAATTTGATCTGTAATAACAACTTTGGCCTAGGGCACATTTTATTTTAGAGAGATACACTTAGGAAGATGTCAGGAACTGCCATCATGAACATCTAAGTGAATTACACATTCATGTGAAGTCTGGCTTTGAGAATGGCCATCATCCAGTCCAGCAATAGTCCTTCCCATTTGTAGATGTGTAAAAAGAATGCCTTTTTATTTAAAAGCCTGGTTTTTTAACATTCAGCAGATGAGTAACAGGGATGGATAGATTCCGACTGACTTCAGTCATTACTCATTTAACATCACAAACCTACTGAAGAATCAACAGTCAAATACTCCCATCTTTTTAAATCCAGGAGTACCCACATGGAACTGCTACTAGCCTCTGGGTATTTATGTCAATAGAATGGAATTTTCCAATCAAAATAATATTGTAAAGATCAGCCATCGAGATTTGCATAGTTCTTGTTTCCTTGAACCACTGCTATTAAAACATGTTACAAATGTGTGTGCTAGTGTATGTGCATGCAGGAGATGTGTGTATATGTACAATATACAGAGAGACTTTCCGTTGCATTTTGCATCACAAAATTATTTCTAAGCATCTTGGATGGATAAGGAGATCTCAGGAAATAGTAAGATTCAATATTTCAAGTTTTGCTCAAATGCTGCTTACAGAAGATCTTAATTAAAATATAATTTCACAATGTTCTTAGTGCTAGTCCCTTGCATGGATTTTTCTCAGGGCTCCAATGGTACATGTTCTATTGCAAAACAAGAGGATTAAACACTGTATCAAGCTTCAGAATGAACCAGTCAAGTTCAGAAAATTAATAGAATGGCAGCTTAGTGTAATGTAATGGCTCCCTGCAAATATTCAGAGATCAAAACCTGATTGTGTTTCAGATTGCTTAGTATGTCAAAACCCAGGAGGTAAAGAGGTTAGAATATTAACTAATAGCATTTAATACAACTGGAAATGTATGTGTGTAAGCAGTGCAGTTCTCCAGCCTTCAGTTTGAAACAAACCATGCAGCACAGCAAAATTTCTGTGCAGAACCCTAAACTTAGGGCTCATAACTAACTATTCTGTCAGTTCTAGAGGCAGACCCCTGAGGCTCCTCCATTCATGTTCCACCATCCTCAACTGAAAAGTTTGTACTGTAGTGACATTAATGCTTTGTGTATGTGTTCATATGTTTTAAAGCATTTCTGTTCATCTGTAGATTCCCCTGACAACTATAAAGTGAGGGCACCACAGGCATTCCAATAACGTGTCATACCCACTTTGCTGTCCTTGAATAAGGATCACAGCTTTAAAGTGGTGTGCTTCTGTTCCATTTTAGACAGTCTGACTGGAATTTCCTTTCTAAGCAAACACTCCAAAACATGTTTTATTACACTTCTTTTAAAACATTTCAAATTTAAATGACAACAAAAAAGAAAACATTTATTGCTCTAATACATAATAGCAAGTGGATATTATTTTTGTTAAGTATTTTAAAAACGTCAAGAGCTAAAATACTGTTTGATGATTACAGAGACTTTAGGATGTGATTATACAGTGGTTTCATCTACATTCATTTTATACACAAAATAAAGTTCAAGAAACAGTAAGCGGCAAACCCTGCTATGTAGATGTGTATTAGCTACAATTAGCAGCCTGATACAAAAGATGCTGAGCACCCTCAACACATTGACTGCAGTCAGTGTTAGAAGATGGCCAGCAGCTTCTAGGATGGGGCACAAATGATGCACTGGAAGGAGTATGTGATAGCAGTGACAATAGTTTAGTGTATATTTTCTTACGGAATCACTAAGAAAATATTTTAATAGTCATCAATAAGCACCAGCTAACAACACTGCATGTGGCTGCATCACTTGCACATTACATTTCCTCACACACTGCTTATATAATACATTTAAAATTCTCAGCACAGAGAGAACTGAGAGAGTTGTTATGTAGCACTTAGAAATTACCACAGGGAAAATGTAGTTTTTAGTAGAATTTACAACTGTGACATTGTAACGTTATTTTAGTGACTATGTCCCTTATGCAAAGGAAAGATAAAAAGTAGTCAGTGACATACTTCCTGAAATTTTAATACTGGCTTTCAATTGTTATCAATCTAAAGTGCTTTCATGTTTTGGATATATATTTTTTTTTTAATTTATAAAAAAAAAAAATCTAAATATTTTAAAGTTTATTCCATACACTTTTGAGTGTACGATTTAGTCTATGCCTGTTTCCTCACCCAAAAAATTGGCATTGCCATCTCCCAAATCTCTCTTTTGAAACCAAGTCTGTGAGTTTGTTCCTTGAACATAAGCATCCAGAAAATAGCAAATTCCAGGGATATCACTTGGAAAATTTGGGGGAAGCTCTTCTCTTGAGCGAGGTGTGAACACAAAACCTGGATATTCCTTTAACAACCTAGAACAAAAATGAATCATTTGATTAAAAATTAATCAGTCACTAATTGTTACTAGAAGCACAGACATTCCATAATTCTTCATGTACAGAAGGGCAGAATGTAGCAGGGCAGAATTCCATATAATACTTATGGGACTAACTGGCAATATAAAAAAAGTACTCTTTATTTGGTAACCTTGGTAACTTCTTAACTTGTGCAGCAGTACAAAAAGGAGTGCGGCCTCTCTTTTCTGGTCAGCGTTTTGCATGTAGGTGCCGCTTCTTGTAAATATTTTCAAAACTCATTTAGTATTGAAAGCTAGCTCCGATTTGCACATGAAACTGGCACCACAATTAATGTTTCAACTAATGAAATGCCAAAAAGCTTATTAACTATTCCAATCTTACCAGTTCTAATAATTTTGCGTTTTCACTAGATAAAAAGAACCAGTAATCCCAGTGGTCTATATCTGAAACACAGATTGCTAATCTGTAGGGATAAATAATGATGACTGGTATCCAAGCTTCCAAGCAATTACTGCAGTATACAGGAGCTGTGCAAGGTGTACAGCTTATCAATATATGTTTAGAATTGGTGTACCAATAAAAAAGGGAAAAAAACCCCAACAAAATGAAGGTTAAGTGATCATTCACTCAGGGAAGAAAACATCAAACACACCACAACAATAGTAACAATAGTTTACCCTTTAATCCAATTCCCTATTTTCTAGACACTCAGAGAATTAATTATCTTCTTTTTTCAACAATATACTGATTTCAGATATTCTCCTAAGATGAATACACAACCATGCAGAAACCCACTTATGCATAAGTTATAGGCAAGTCTTGCATGGACAATAGACTTAAGAAAACACTGTAGTCAGTTTCATTCAAAATGATTTTCCATATGGATATGGAAAAAAAAATCCCTGTTGGCCAGCACTGTTCTTGTGACACATATAAGCACTGGCAATGCTAATGCTATCTCTTTATTTGTTTAGAGTGCATGGAAAGATTGCTTACCATGCGTCCCAGTATCTGTGCTACCTTCATCTAAATCACCTATATGACATAATCTAAAGTTGGGCACTCTCTAAATCACACAGCAAGCGCTGCAGGGGATGTCAGGATCCCATGCCAAACACTCTGTCTGACATTGGACACAGAACCTTGCCAGAAGGCATTATCAGATATATCAGTGGGCACAAGCTGAGTAGGAACAACTGTCTGTCCAGGCTACAGTGATGGCATATTTCTGGTGATCATACCCAACCAGTCATATTGCTTTGTGAGACACTAGTGTCACTCCCTACAGTTCATTCTGTTCTGTTCATACAGTTCATTTTGGCTACTCTGGAAGAAACAATAGTCTTTATCAGTTCAGTAGCATAAAATTCAGACCTGGATCTGAAGTTCAGACATAGACTGTTGTTAGCATCAAATTCAAAGCAGATACCTATTATTACTATTTTAGAGGCCTATTGTCCCTGTAAGTGGCTGGCCCAAATAAGACACTATTACTTGCCCATGAACATGTTGCAACGTGGTTTTTAAGTACAATTAAACAGATAATACAAAGAGAGTATCAGAGTACAAAGGAAAGAGGCTCTATTTCCATGGGACAGCCTGCTAGCTGCCTGAGTAATCACATAGCACACATTACTAAAAATGTCTGATCTGAGTGGATAAATAGTACAGCCTAAATTCCACACTAAAGTTTTAAAGTGAGTTGAAATCAAGACCTGTATCAAGACCTGGCATGGTCGATTCATTGCAACCTATTCATTCATACCCCTTAACCAAAGGAGAATAAAGATGCATGGGACAATGTTTAACAATTCTTCCATTATGCTGTTATTTTCAAGGGCACCTGAAACTGGTTTGGCATCCAGTTCGCACTGAAAGCCACATAGCTCAAAGAGAAGCCACCTTTATGAGGGAAGAAAAAAACCCAAAACAACAAGAGGTATACAGCTGTAGGATAAGGAGCAAAATTGCCCCAGACAGTCCATTTATTTTAAATGTAGCATCTGAAAAATAAGTATCTGCTGTTCTGTTTCACCTTTTTTCTTGCTGGTGCTAGTTGCATTCTGACTAAAAATAACCATGGTGCATTCATGAGCAGTCAGATAAAGAGAAAAAAAGAAAATAAACAGCAGTACTTCAGAGAAAAAAAAAAAAACAAACCAAAACCAAACCCCATGACAAAGAACAGGGAGATAATGAGCTATAACTGTAACTACTTTATATGAAATATGAAACACCTCACCTGTAAGTTGTTGGGCTGACATTTATTTTCCTAGGTATGCTGCAAGATTCAAACTTATTGGCAAGGGTTACATTATTTCCAAAAAGGCAATAACGAGGCATTTTAACCCCAACAACTCCAGCAAAGACAGATCCAGAATGAAGGCCAATACGCATCTTTAAATAAAAGACAGAAAACAGCGTTATTAGGTAACATAAAATGGTTAAATTCAGTTTTAGAAATTCATGTTTTATTAATAAAAAAATAAAAAGAAAGAGATATTGAGTAACTAGTATGAGTTAGTACCATCTCCTTAAAATGTCTCTATTGTGACCATCACTGCTTGTGGAAACAAGCTGAAGTTTACCTTGCTTTACATTTATAGTGAGTAATCCTTACTATAAATACTTTGATAATCAAATTATAAAGCAGCTGAAGCACTCTGATATCTCTTCTTTGTAACTCACACTCGGATTTTTGAGTTTTCCTTAGGTAGAGCTGCTATGTTCCTCTACTCTTTCTTCATTTTTGAGATGTGTGCTTTTTATTACCTGCACTATAAATCTGTAAATGTGCTTTCTTCAGAATAGCACTCTGACACAATAACGGCATGATGTTAGGAAGCCTGCATATCTACTCTGCACTTTACTCTTTACATATCAAGAGAATGTCACATCATGAAGAAGTCACAATTTCTAATTTTGATCAGAAAAGCCAAAAAAGCCTGCAACAAAAGCACTCACATAGCAAATGTGGCTGAAATATGCATATCGATAAACAAGTCTGATTTAAAGTAAGCCATTTGCAGTCATGCTTTTGACATCTGGTATATAAATCTACAGTGTGACTTATCTCTTGCTTTGCAAAACAGCCAATGCTTTTATAAAGCACTTTATTGAAATAGATGCATGCTTTCATTAAAAAAAAAAAAAAAAAAAAAAAAAAAAAAAAAAAAAAAAAAAAAAAATCAATTTTTTTCACAGGAAGCTTCAAGTAGGTAGTTATACAATTTTTTTTCTACTTTAAAATTACTTAGAATATATAATAACATTTCTCATTCAAAATTGTAGAGGTAGCATTCATGTGGAAATTATAAACATGCTATAATATTGTCAAAATGTTCCCAGATTATTTAAGCATAGTTTAATTTGATATTGTGAAATACAAAACGCACGACATTTATTTAAAATATAATACTGCTGTTCCCTGTGATAAATGTGGAGTCTGTAATCCTCTAATTACCATTTTCTTTGTCTTGGAATACAAATATCCCTTAATCTCAGAAGAATATCAAAAGAAGCCTGAGGTTTTCTAAATTAATAAATAAACAGATAAATGTTAAAATGAACAAATCAAAGACAATAAACAAAATAAATGGGGCACCATTGAAGGTGCACATAATTTGTCATGCACAAAGGCCTTTTTTTTTTCTGCAGTGAGAGGTAAACCTACGTGAAAAGTTCAGTACATATGTACATCCTCATTGAAATACCACTGAATCTAACAGTTACTTTGACAGTATTAACACCATTATCATGGTGTTAATCATGGTACTACATTATTATGGTAGTAGTTCAGTATCAGTGTTAAGACAAGAACTGCTAAAAAATCCTTTAAAGATCTGTGGATTACTGCACTCAGAACATGTCTTTGATGATTCATATATATACCTGCTACCTCAAAAGGTTTAGATGTTATTTGATCTGAGAGAGGATTATTCTCATTAGAAAACAGTAACACAATATTCCATGCCACTGATACTGAAACAAAAACTGCAGCAAGTCAGCATGCACCTATTGATTTCACTGCATTGAAGTCTTTTTGGGTTGAATTTCAAACTTTTGTTTCATCTCTACCTCTCCACAAAGCTCACATTCACAGAACAAAAAAGGCCAGCTTCTCCACTCGTACACACTTGATTCCCCAACTTAGGTCTCAGTTAATGAAGTGATGTGAAAATTCCTTGAGACAAAAAACCTCAAAAGCAACTAACAAATGCCCACTGTAAACACATAAAATGCAGTAAAATATATGACCTTGATAGGCTCTCCATGGGGAGACACCACCTCATCTGACAGTTCCATCATCTTCAGAGCCATCAATGCTATTTGAACAGCATGGGTTTCACTTTCTTTGTGTAAACCTCCAGCAACACAGTAGGCATCTCCAATAGTCTCAACCTAAAACAGGCACATTGTTCCTTACTGTTAGACTGTTTGATATATTAAAGAATAGCCCATGGCTTTTGTAAGAATTCTGCCTACATATTGACTCAGTCTTATTTGTTATGCTAAATTATTTAAGAGCTGGGTAAATCCTGCAGGATCGTTCAAAAGGAAAAACTGCACAACGTGCATTTATTGCTGGGCATGATGCTAAAATACTTTTCCTTGCTTGCCTGCTGCCAGGCACCTGTAGTTACATTAAATACCTATTTATTCCTGATTCATTGCACTGTCATGGAAATTAATGGGTTTCTCCCCTGGCTATGTGAATGGCTGATTCGGATTATTTCCTTCTGTGATTTTTCTTTGGGTGTTTGGTTTGTGATTTATCTTAATATATCTTCTTTAGAATGAAGATATAGGGCAAAATATTTTTTGGACTTCTATTATCTTCTATCCCATTTAGTCTTCATTTCATTTCCTGTCCCAGAACCCCACAGAAATGTAATAAATTGTGTACCTTGTAGACATCTAGCTCTCCACATTGGTAATCAAAGCGAGTATAAAGCTCATTAAGCATGGTGATAACCTGCATAGGTGAGCATTGGGAACAGATGGCAGTGAATCCAACGATGTCAGAGAAAAGCATTGTGACATTATTAAATTTCTTGGCTTGCACAACTTGTCCCTGCCACAGCTGCTGAGCAACCTCTCCAGGAAAAATTGAAAACAGAAGATCTACGGTCTTCTTCTTTTCTTCTTCAAGTGCTTGATGGGCCTGCTCGAGGGTTGCTTTTAGCTTTCCTAACCTCTTCTTCAGTCCATCCTGAGCCCTAGCCTGCTCTCCTATCAGAACAACATCTCTCAGTGCATTGTGAATGGGAATATCTGAGAGGTACAATCCACGTCCAGTAAAATCTTCTAGTCTATCCACACAGGGAGATCCCAGGAATAGTATGGCACTGGATTCAAAAATATAGATCATTTGGCCTTTAAGATCCATTACCTGAAACAGTTAAAGAAACAAGGCTTAGAAGCACAATTTTCTAGAGGAAAAACATTTTGCTGAAATGTATTAAAATCAGACTGGTCCAAAGTCCTTATATTTTCTTCTGAGAGAAAACATAGGGTGCTAAACCACAGAGCCACAAAATAAATTTATTTTGCTTGAGCCTTCTGGTGCAAAAGTTAAACCACACCTTAAGGACTAACACCTAATTATGTTTGAGTATCAGTATCAGTTTTAGCTTAGGAAAGAAAAAAACAAATACAAGAATTTTGTGCATTTTTGTCTATTGCTAAAATGTTACTGACCATAGTGGCCTATGAACTAGTTGGAACTAGATGATCCTTGAGGTCTCCTTCCAACCTTACCATTCTATGATTCTATGAATTTCTGCTAGTAAGTCTAGTGTTTAGTTCCTGCATCACTTTCTTTGTCAGACAAAGTGAGAAAATCTGCTTCGGTTTTATCATAGGATGTTTAATATACACTCTAATTTAAGATTAAAGACATAAATAGCAGAAATATTCCATTTTAATCATATAAAGAATCAAAATATTTTGTGTGAAGTGTTTTTATGTCCCTTGCTTATTCAGCTGAGTCATATGCAAGGTGCTGCTTAACACTGCTTTGAAAACACATTTTTTTAAGAAAAATCTGTTGGTATAAATAAAACCTTATTGCATAAATAAATATATGCAAAAGGAAAGCAGAGTCTAATATCCCTTATTATTAAACTGTTGTCTAAAGCAGAGAAAGATCTGAAGAAGCTAATCGGTGCACATTTTTCTCACTTCATTAATAATTAGGTGAAACCTTTATTACTACTCTTCATTTGAGTTCTTGGAGTGTTGAGTCTGAACTGGTAATTCATCCTGAAGTGCCTCAGGTACATATAAACTGGAATTCAGATGGGGCCAGTGATGAATAAAAGCATCAGTGTTTTTTACTTTCCTGGGTCATCTGCCACAGACCCAGCTTTGGCAAAAATACTAAGTAACCCCATGAATCAATACTAAGTGGGACCTCTGGTGATTGTATATGGTGAAAACATCACAATATCAAAGGTAACAAAATACCAAAGACACCCGAGGCTGAATAAGCACAGGAAATGTCTCTCCAAATCCTGGAGCTGTTGCTTCCAGATGACAAAGGAGTACTTCGGTAAAACCTTCCCTGCCACTGTCTTTCTGCAGAAGATGCCCTTATTCTCAGAAGCATGTCATGTCATTGGCTTTATCTCAATTTACTGAGTTAATCTCAATATTTCAACTTTTTTTTTTTTTTAAATAAAATCAACAGATTTTACCTGTGTAAAAGAGCTAACACAGAGTTTTGACTGAATATTGGCTTCAGAATCTGAATTGCATTACATTGCCCTCAATAAATCATTATTATTCAGTTGTATTAGATATTGACAGGTAGACAGTGCCAAGTGCACCATGTTTTGTGGCTATTTGAATTCTGTCTGAAAACAAATTCCTCACAGAATGGTTATAAAAAGTCTCTTACCATGGATGATGATTTCATATCAGTATTATCCCATCTTCTGACTCGTACAGTAAACTGCATATTAAGCATTGTCATTATTCCACTAAAAGTGCAGCTGACTTTGGGGGTAAGAATTTCAAAATACTCTTCAAAATTTGACTTAGCTTGAAATTCTCTTCTGGTCAGAAGTCTTCTTATCCCATTTCCAATTTGAAGCACTGACATATCCTTGTCAAACATAAAATGAAATGGGAAAGTCTTACAGAACACAGAGGCAGGAATCACAAGTGAAGACTGTGGTTTACATGGAGACAAAGAAGGTTTTGCAGTTTTGACTTGTATAGAGTACAGCAAATAAGGCTGATTTGCAAACTCGGTGCAGTCATTATGGAAACAAGGAGGCATGAGCATCACTTCCACCTCAGTTTCATACAAAATATGAGCTGCTGCTTTAATAATACCAGATAGAATAAGACTTGTGATTTTCTTAGGAAAGAAATAATACACATTCAAGAAGTCCTGATCTTTCTCCAGGCATAATATGGAGACTTCTTCAAGTCTGTCTTTTTTTCCTGCTTCTTGGCTGTGGCCACTTTGCTTCAGCAGAGTAGTGAAACTGTTCAAAAAGTCCTTAAGGGTTCCTCCAATAACTCCTAGTATATGTTCATCCTCTTCATAGCATATTTTGAACAGTTCCTCACCAAGAGATTCCCGTAGAGACTCCACGGGAACACCTGCATGGAACCACATTTTAGTCAGAACTGCACCCATCAAGCTCAGTTTCAGTCAAACCTCCACTACTTTTCACCCTAGGTCTAATGAAATTAGCCATATCCTTCCCTGATCCAGCCCTGACACCGAAGGGCTCTCTCATGTAGGAGTCCTGCTGTAAACAAAGACATACTCTTGCTGCCTGTAAAACAGGCAGGTAATACGTTGTGGTTTGGAAAGATCCAAGCATCATTGTTCCTTGTAGAGCTGTAGACAGAATGAATGTACATTTTGTGATGGGATTTAACCCAATTAAAGTAATTTTAAAACTTAAAATAAGAGTACAAAGTAAGTACTACCCCTGATCCAATAAATTAAATGACTGTAGGAATATTCTGGGGTACTGAGGCCAGCTGGCACAGAACAGACCACATCTCTGCTAGTAAATTTAATGGGAGAACTGCATGCAGACTGACTGTTGGGAATCTTCCAGCTCCCCAGTTGTTACTGGGAATGATTTGGAATAGTGTTATCTGTCACAGGCCAACTGTATGTCAGGACCAGCTTTAACAGTTTAAGTGTACAGAAGACTGTGCTTCAGTTCCTGGAAATGTTAATAGACTATTACAGATGTAACCAAACAGTTCTGTATAGCACATTAGAGCAGATCTCTTCCAACAGACTACAGGCCTTCAGAAGATTAAAAGGATCAAACAATCATCCATGAGTATAAAACTGTAACTTATTACTGCATGCATCTTAGAACTCCTTCTAAATGCTGGCTCTTAGGCGTGGATGATTCCGTGACAGTTCAGACTCAAGTATCTAGTCTCTTCAGCTCAAATTTTGACACTCTGAACTGTTAGTTGCAAAGATCACAGTTTAGCCTCTCTTTTGTCAGCACCATTGCAGCCCTTACATGGAGGTAATTATTTCTTAGTAACCGGATTTTTACATATATATTAAAAAATATACATATTAAAAAAAATATAAAAATATATAACATATATAATCTGTTTTTAACATATTTGTCTATTATTAAACAATCTTACATTACCTGCTGCATTAGCATGATCACTGATTATTTTTTCAAAATCTTCTCTATCCCCAGTTTTTCTGTTAAGGTCATAAAAATATAAATTAAAACCCCGAAAAATTAAGATAAACAGAAAAAATAGAAAGCAGCAGTAACAGAAGTTATCTACCCTGTATTTAATGTGTACAGACCAAGTTTTGCTGATCAAATATGCTGACTTTACCTAATTCAAAATGGGAACTTGGTAAAATCTTAGATTATCCTGTGCATTTGTGATAATTTAAAGTTTTAGTGGCTTGAGCTTGGATTATGGGTTAAGGCCAAATGCAATGGACTGCCATTGATTAAAAACTCTTAGGTTTCAACAGTCCTAGATTTTGCATATCTTAGACATATTTATATACAGAAGTGATACAGACATTTAGATGTGTTTTACATTTGCATTATTAAAATTTTAGATGTAATGTTTCAAACTAAAACTCCAGGAAGCAACACATAATTAGAGATAGGTAAAAAATATTTGTATCAATAAGCCAATCGGCAAATGCAACACACATCTGACCAGCTATCTTTGTTTCAGTCAATGCATGTTAAGTGCTCTGAAAATATTAAGTATAATTTTAAAGACTCCAGTTATTTTCTTGTATCACGGTTAGGAACAGTGTAGTTTCCAGCTTCATTTTTTTCTCCATTTCTGAAAGGAGATTTAAACTGAGGGGCTTATTGTTTCAGATGCTTTCAACAAATAGAATCCTCAATGTGTGAGGTGCTAAGAAATTCTCACTACCTACAAGGCTCAAATGATTAATATTGGATTAGTACTAAGGAGTGCTAAAAATCAATCTGACTTCCTCTAAAACAATGAGTATTATACAAAGAAATTTGGCCTCCGATACAGTGAAAACATGTATGTTAATATCTGTAGCATGTGATTATTCACTGTATCAGAAGCCAAATTTCTTTGTATAATACTCATTGTTTGCATTTAAAATTGTTTTCCTGGGATCTCAGAATAATTGAGCTAGATCCATATACAACCATATCTACCTTTCCATGTGTGCCTGAACAATCTCACCTGAATAATCTCTGAGTTCCTCAGAAACACTTGTGCATTTTAGACAAAATCCTTGCCCTGTACAAGTGTCTACATTTTCCTGTTAAGCCAACTTTGTGAGTGATTTAAATACCTGTATTTTAAAATAAATTAAATCATTATTAACTTACATTACATGAAATGTTACACAGTAATTTGATAAGGTAATTTAAAATAGATTCCATAAGTCTTGATTTCTAGTCACCACTCGCCTGCAAAACATTTTTGCAGTAAATTCAGTTGCAAACCCATTACACGTACCTGGTATCTTTTATTCTATGTTTTGCCAGTGTTCTTTGAAGTGCAAGATTTAGCCTTTCAAACTGGGGAAGAAAAAACATTTGCTGATAAAAATGTCATTGCTGAAAATTTAAGCATAAGAATAACATCTTTATACATAGAAGCATTACTTTTTCAGTATGGTATAGTTGTTAGAAACAGCTTGTCTTTTGTGTGTTTGGGGTTTGGTTTATGTTGATATCTTCAGCTCCAGTACCACTATAATTAAGTCCCTTAGTTCATGTGTGCCAATGGTTGTGCATTTTGAATACAGTGATATGCTTTACCTCCAATTTGTCAGATGGCCACAAGGGCAGTGCTACGAAGAATTATGTCTGATTAAACCAACTTTCTATTATTACATATCCTCCCCAAAAATACCTCACCTTACCATGGAAGCAAAATGCAGAAAGAATTTTTTTCAGTTTAAAATATACTCTCCTAACAGAAAAAGTCAGTTCTATTCTGCATGATAGAATTTGGCTGCGAGCCTTGCTGTGGTCTGGTGTTCCTTTGGTTTTTATTCCCTGAAGAAAGTAGCATTTCCTACTGCATCTCTTACTTTCTCTACTTTCAATAGGAAAATTTGCACACCTGAAGAAAATATCATGTGAAAGAAAGGCAACATATTCTGGAGATGTTTTCCAAGCAAAAAGCTAAGCTGACTATTCTACCATGTATATGAACACAATGTAAATTACATCTTTGTAAAAACTGATACAGAAAGTGTAATACCATCCGATTCATTACGCATCACTGAACAACATTCTCTATATTTCTGTAAAAACCCAAAGAAGCCAATAAAATGATCACACATACTACATTAGATCTCTACATTTAATCAGAAATTATTTTGGATGCACTATGTCCTGGACTTCCATGCACAAGTCACTGTTTTCATAAGGAGCTCACGTATCAACCAGGGTCATGATGCTGTCTCCTGGCTTGGCTTTGCAATTGGAAAGAAGATGATGTTAGTTGCTGGTGAATAAGTAAAGCACTACAAAATATCTAAGTAGTTAAAAATATGTTTTTAAACAAGCAAAACCCTTACAAGGATTGGGAAGACACTTGGGTCTTGATCTCAGATCAGAATGAGAAGAGACTACTATATATGCACAACATTCCAATGAATATGACTTGAATACTTGCAAATATCACTGACAGCCTTGAACTCCAGTGCCTCCTGAGGCACATGGTCATAATATCCTTGACTTTACCAAGCCCAGCTGATGAACTAGACAATCATGATTAGATAATGGGCAGCTGCATAAATTTATAGTACTCTTTAAAGAGAAAAAAATGGCAGTTATTTCATTAAAAACCCCAGAAAGGGTGCTTTGACAGCTCATTCTTGAGTTGCAAGTCCTTTCCTTTATACGTTTAAAGATAGTTTAAAGAGATTCATTTCTTCTGTATAAATGCAGCAGGGGTAAAAAGGAGTCTATTAAAACCTACAGAGTATTAGCTAAAGGGCAGTAGATGAAAAATCATGAAAAAAGGACTGTGAATAGATTTTACAAAACTGCAGCATTTTTAGTAAGGTACACTGAATGTCCAAGTAAGGTACCACGAATGTCCACGTAATAGAATGTTATTAACTGAGTACACAGTTGGCCACTGGCAATCCAAATACATACCAGTCAGTTCTTTCATATATTCCACAGAATTTGAGGCAAGCTGAAGTGTTGAATGTTATGGAGCTTCATTTGTCATGTTATTTTTACAGAGAGAATAAACAGATTATGCACCATAGTTGACAGTAAACAGTGTATGCACTATATAGTTGAGTTGAGCAGAGACATAAGAATACCTTTGTGGTAAATACAGACAGTAATGTTTTTAAATCAATATGGCATCCTAACAGATGAAAACAGCTACTGTAATTTCTTAGTGATAATGACTAATGTACTTAGCAGTATGGATTCAGTTAAGTGAATTAATGAGGTGACCACATAATGTACCTAATTAGGTAGTAAATCAGAGTTTCTCTTAATTGTATCTCCATGTAAAAATACAGCTCTAGACATGTATCATTTTAAAGGTAACAATTAAAACCAGTGGAAAGTTGCAAATACAAGACAAAAATGTAGGGAAATACAGTGGAGTGGATAGTGTGAAAGCATACAAAATTGTGCCCAGAAGGAATGGAAGAGGATTAAAGCTATGCAGAACTATATAAAAACACAAACTCTGAAATCAGAACGATTTTCTAAACTCTTACACCTAGAGGCTTCTATGAAACCCTTTTTTAATATTTGTAAACAAAAGCCACTAAATTATTATTATTATGCAGTATTTACCTCAGGAAAGATTAATTTGCAGATGCTTTCAGTTAATGTGTGGAGGTACACTTTACTTCTGCTTGTTTTCCTTTGTGGAAGGTTTCCCTGAGCATCTTTTTCCTGGACTTCTTTGCAGATGGGCAAAGCTGCCCTAGAGCTGTTTTCTGTGCAGTCCTTGTCATGTTCCTCAGTAATTTGACTTTGAGTCAATAAGGAGAAAGGACATTCACCCGTGATCTTCAAGTCTTTCAGTTTTGTACAGAACATGCTGTACGTAGTCTCTCTTAAGAGTACTTGGCTTAATAGTCCTCTTCTGTTTACTAGCAAGAGCAGGAAATGCCAGGACAGTAGATAAGGCAACCACTACTGAAGATTATTGGCAGCTATAAATCACCACAGGAACCTATGACATCACCTGTGTGCCCCTACAAAACAAGAAAACAAAAACATTCATCTTTTTCTTTTAAACTCCTGTGCTGTGCCAGTTTTATCATATGTGCATTAAAATAATGGCTTTCCTAGGACCTTGCTCAGGAAAGCGCTTAAGATCATGTGCCACTGTAATCACGTGATCCCTACCGACTTCAGTGCTTCAAGTAATTAAAGTTGCATGCATGGTTAAATTCTTGGCTGAATAGAGCTCTTTTGACTAAGGCAGAGTGATTCCATCAGATATACCTTTGGTCGCATTGGTGGATGATATTTCTGATAGAGATCAGAATTCTAAAGAGAAAAATCTTTTTAATTCTTCCTAAGAAGCTGTTAAAAACTACCTGAAATGGCACAATGAAACTGATTCATTATGGATACTTAAATCTGAGCTTAATTGATGCCCAAGATACCCCTTTTGTAAAAGACAAAGGTATGACCAAAGTTAGTATTTGCACTTCTGGAACAGCATCCAAGACGTAAAAGCCACTGACTAGTGGCTTCACATAAAAGCCACTGACTAGTGACAATAACATGACAATTTGATCACATAACTGAAGTTGCTTGGAAGCACCAAGGGATTTTTATGCTTTTGAAGGTGATATCTTTCAAACAACACATTAACAAAAGGGCTGAATTCCTAGTTTTAATAATTGTTCCCAGTTTATTACACCTATTTCAGTTAGACTGAATATGACAAAGGTTCTTCCCTTAAGGGCTTTGGCTGTATCTCACTGAATCAGATCCTCTCATCCTCATATAATGCTCTAACAAGGTAATCCTTGAGAGCTTTGGGCACCTCTGGAAGCAGCTGAAGTGTTACATTTGTCTCTCTAGAGATACATTGCAGTAACGATTTCTTTCAGCGGCACTATGGCTTTAATCAGTCTATCCACCACACTGCCTATTTCTGCCCCTGAGACACCCAAAGGGCTTTTAGGGTCACACAGCAACTGTACCAGGGTTAAAAATAACTAATTCCATGATATAGGTTATCAGCTGCTTCCTTTGAAACAGCTGGAATGAATGGCACAGCAGAGGAGTGCTACAGATGCAGCACAAGTAGCACGGATAAAAAGAGAAACAGGCAGAAGCTACTTTGCCTGGCCCTGATGCTGGAAAAAACAAAACAAAAAACAAAACAAAACAAAACAAAACAAAACAAAACCCAAAAAGGTATTTGGCAGAAAAGGGCCTTCTAGAGTATGCTGCATTATGATGCTGTCAGGCCAGCTTCGAGGGGACATCTATCAAAATTATTAAAGTATTGTTTTCAGAATCAATAAACACAATGCTAAGAACAAGAGACTGAAAAATGTTTACATAACATTCTATATGGCCGATTTCAGTTTTTACATAGAAACTCATTTTTTCTACTGCACAGGCATCAGTAATCTTTAATTTGTTTATCGCTGAATACTGTTGTGCAGCAATGAGGCAGTGAAAAATTTCAAGCAAGAACCATGGTCTCAACATATAAATATACAGAATACTCTTATTTATAATGTAAGCATTGTTTTACATATATACATATGCAAAAGCACCTTTATTCAGGAGCCATTACAGAATGTAGAAAAAACCAGAAAATAATCGTGCTGTCTGTAGTTAGACTGATCTGTGTACAAAAATAAACTGTAAAGAGAAATAGTAACATGATGAACCCCGTGTCCTGGGCTGTATCCAGAGAAGCGTGGCCAGCAGGGCAAGGCAAGGGATTCTCCCCCTTTACTCTGCTCTTGTAAGACCTCACCTGGAGTACTGTGCACAGTTCTGGAGCCTCCAGCACAAGAAGGACATCAAACTGTTGGAGTAAGTCCAGAGGAGGGCCATGAAGATGATCAGAGGGATGAGGCACCTCTGCTGTGAGGACAGGCTACGAGTTTTGGGGCCTGGAGAAGAGAAGGCTTTGAGGAGACCTTGTAGTAGCCTTCCAGTATCTGAAGGGGGACTGCAGCAGGGCTGGGGAGGGATTATTTACAAGCTCTTGTAATGACAGGACGAGGAGTAATGGGTTTAAACTGGCAGAGAGGAGATTTAAACTGGATGTTAGGAGGAAGTTCTTTAGAGGGAGGGTGGTGAGACACTGGAACAGGTTCCCCAGGGAGGTTGTGGATGCTCCCTCCCTGGAAGTGTTCAAGGCCAGGTTGGACGAGGCCTTGAGTGACCTGTACTAGTGGGAGGTGTCCTTGCCTATGGCAGGGGGTTGGAACTAGATGATCCTTGAGGTCCCTTCCAACCCAAACCATTCCATGATTCTATGATTCCATGATATATTTATGCACTAGTATCAAAAGATTAAAAAGAATAAGGCTTTGATTTATTTTAGATATATACTCATGGGCTTTGCTCAATCTGAGCCTTAAATTTCAAGATAAATCTTAAATATATAAAATAACACTAAGAAAACTTTTTTGATCAAGTATACCACTATTTTTGAAGAAAAAACCTCCTAACATCACAGTATCACAGTATAGCAAGGTTGGAAGAGACCTCAAAGATCATCAAGTCCAACCCATTACCACAGACCTCAAGACTAGACCATGGCACCAAGTGCCACGTCCAAACGTGCCTTGAACACCTCCAGGGACGGTGACTCCACCACCTCCCTGGGCAGCCCATTCCAGTGGGGAATGACTCTCTCAGTGAAGAACTTTCTCCTCACCTCCAGCCTAAACTTCCCCTGGCACAGCTTGAGACTGTGTCCTCTTGTTCTGGTGCTGGTTGCCTGAGAGAAGAAAGCAACCTCCTGCTGGCCACAACCACCCTTCAGGTAGTTGTAGACAGCAATAAGGTCTCCCCTGAGCCTCCTCTTCACCAGGCTAAACAATCCCAGCTCCCTCAGCCTCTCCTCATAGGGCTTGTGCTCGAGGCCTCTCACCAGCCTCGTTGCCCTTCTCTGGACACGCTCAAGCACCTCAATGTCCTTCTTAAATTGAGGGGCCCAGAACTGGACACAGTACTCAAGGTGTGGCCTAACCAGTGCAGAGTACAGGGGGAGAATGACCTCCCTGCTCCTGCTGGCCACACTATTCCTGATGCAGGTCAGGATGCCATTGGCCTTCTTGGCCACCTGGGCACACTGCTGGCTCATGTTTAGCATATGTTTAACATATATTCTGATGAACAAAAAATTACAGCAAAACATGTAAAACATCTCCAATGAAGCTAATATTGCATTTATGGGTGCTGCTATTGGAAAAAAAAACCAAAAACTAACCAACACAACAAATGTTTCTCATTCCGTGAAGAAAGTAAGACTGAATAATATTTAAATTAGATACCAATAAATATTTACTACATTCACACTAAACTAAGAACAAAGGAGGTGAATGACCTTCAGCAATCACTAATAGTTTTGATGTGGGTTTTTCTTTCCTGCTGATAAAGCTATTTCTCTGTTTCTAGATGACAATATTCTGGAATTATTCGGAGGTTCACTTCCATGCTAGTATATTGTATTTTAATGAAATTACATTTGATATGTTAGGAATAACATCCATGAAGGTAGAATCAGCTCTATGAAGTAAGTAATACCATTATTTTACACCTGGAAAAACATGAAGTTTCCAAGAGCTGCCTAGTGGGAAGGAGAGGTCCCAGAACACGGTCCTAGGTCAGTACATATTCAGGGGCAAAATGGGCACTGATGCAAAGCTCTCTGAGTCAGTAAAGCTGTTGGACATCCAGTACCCTGTCTGAAGCTCCTATTTGCGATTCTGCCATCTTCTGTACTGCAGAACAGACACGTTCAGCCTCTTTCTGCTGTGCTTAGGAACTGTAATCTGTGCTTTTGCTCTGAGCATGACCACAGGCTCTTGCCAATGACAAAATCATCATTGATTTGAATGAAAGTGGAGATCTATAATGTTTTTTGTAAGAGTACTGTTTCTTGTAAGAAAACTACTATTATTTATGAGCAGTTATTTAAACTCCAAATGATGACACAGTTCCTAAAGAAAGCTTCCTGTAGAACTATTCCAAGTAACCTGAAGTTCTTGTTTTCACAGAAGCCAATGGGATGATCCCAGTTCAAAACCAGTGCCTAATAGGCTGATTTTCAATCAGTGACCAATTTAAAACTCTTCCTGACCTATGCAATGACAAGACCTCCTAAATCCCATCTTTAAAGAAACAAAGTGTCAAACCTAACTTCATTACACTTCCGAGATTCAAATAATGAAAAGAACACATTCATATACTATGTCTTCCTTTATTAAACTATCAAGTTTGTATCTGCTATTGTAAGTGCATCTTGCATTTAACATAACTGAAGTTCAGTAAAAAAAGGCTATTGAGTTACAGGAAAATTTGTCTTAGTCAAACAGTAATTAGACAGTAGTTTTAAAGGTCTAACAGGAGAAAGATAATGAGTAACCAGTGTAGAGTATACAGAAAGAATTTCAGCCATATACTGGACCTTTAAAAGATATGAGAAAAAATATTTCACACATCACAGGTAAAGTCAAACATCTGCAGATTAGTTACAAGAATGATGAAAACCAGCCCTCCTATTGCAAAGACATTTTCTGACCATAAGAAAAAAAATCAAAAAACATGAGGAAATGTGAGAAATTCCTGGTTTAATTCCTCTCCAGACATGCTTTGACAGAGCTTATCCCAGAGGAGCAGCAGTGTTTAATGTGAGTTCTCCATCTCTGCCATATTAATTGATGTCATATTTACCTCGGGAAGCAAACTGAAAATTAAAATTAAATAACCCGCTGTGAGATTGAACTACAAGCAACCAATTTATTCAATGTCTGGCTGAATGCACTATGCCACTCAGAATAAATGAAGATGACTTTATGTAGTATAGTCATGGGAGCAGAACAACCTAACAGTGCTCAAAATGCTTTTGTCGAAACATTTCACTGTATATTTACATCTTTATTTGTCTTACAGCCAAAATGCCTTCCTGTATACTTATTTGTACTACTTTCTTCTGAAAATTTTCCTCTGCTAAAGCATTTCCTTGACAGTGTCATGAAATACAGCGCAATGAATCAATCGTACAGTAACCCCCCCCCCCCCAAATAATAACACGGCCACTTATAAAAACTAAGCAATACCACTTGTTAACAGTAGTTAAATGTGGTTTATAATCTTAGCTTATGGACATGGCATAAAAATTAAAGGCACCATCGAATAATTTTTTCTCATGACAAAGAGAGTCCTTTTGCTCAGAGCAGGACAGAATATGGTTATTTACAATACAATGTCATTTTTTTATTGTTAATCAATCATACCACTTTGTTGCTGCATATCGAGTATGTGTTAAAAAGTGTTTGTTTTGTAGAAGTCAGAAAATAGCACTGACTGAATCTAACATCCTCCATTTCAAAAGTGATTGCAGTACTTGCAGAAAGGAGCTCAGTGTGGTTTGGGAGCCATTGCCTCCACAGAAGCAGCTGTTAACCTCTATAATGCCTTCATGACAAAGTGAGGATTTTAATTCCCACTCAGCTCCAATCTCTGTGGAGAGTCCAAGTCACTGGGCCTCTTCACAAAGCAAGGCAGGAACTTTACTTTTGCACACAGGCAAATACAGTCGGCTTCTGGCAAGACAGGTTAGTACCCATCACCCCACTGGTAGCAGCTCTTTGTGGATTCAGCTGTTGTGCCTGTCAGCAGACAAACGCAGGGAAAATAACTAAATCCTGCCATTCTGTTTTAGTAATCCAAAGTGCAATAACCACACTTTATTTATTCTACTTCAAGTGCTGTGTGTAGCAACAGAATCAAAGCCCTAGTGATTCGTCTGTTTCCAAGGATTTTAAGGAGGCTTCCAAAATAGAGAAATTGCTCAAGCCTGCATCAATACATGTTAATATTTTAAGTATAAGTGCTTATTAGTCATATTAAATCTTGTACAACTGAAAAAGCATTCTTTGGCCACTTCATTGTTAACTTTAATACACTAAGAGAGCAAATGCTTTTAAAGCATTAATCTGCATATTGCTGCTTTGGAGGGCACAAGATGTAAGTAACTGGAGGAGATAGGCAAATCTGTTTACAAATTTCTAAGTGGTAGTGAGTCATACCTAGTAGAGAAGTGCCAGTTGTTGATTTAGGTAGAGGACATCTTAAGATGCATCTTTGTCAAGAGGAGTGAGATTTTTTCTGCATCTCCCCAGTCAGAGGCTAACACATCAATTGAAACTTAAGGATGCCTCATTTACTCTTTCCAATACTTTGGTTCTGTCATTAACACAGAAAATACATTTGCTGACCTACCGTGGGATAACTGTGTCATTATGCAAGAATAACTCAAAAACCATACCATGTGTAACTTGCACATTAGGTAAAGTTCAGTTAGAATAGGATTTCTAAGTCTGCAGCTGCAACACAAACATAATTAATTTATTAATCAGATCAAACTGCACACAGAATTTAACTCTTCAAAAAGAAAATTGCAAAGCCAAGGAGCTGAACTCTAGGAAATTCCAAATACAGGTGACTGTTCGATCCTAAATCATTACTAACATTGTGTAATACAAAGTAGTACTTTTTTCCAGCAAGATTCTAGACTTTTCACAGCACATATTTCTACTACTTAAGCAAAGGCAATAACTGATGACAAGGTTGTTATCCTCTCTGTAGATAAGAATGAGACATGATATTGGTCAGTGGACTTCACAGTAACTGAAGGGTACCCAATAAACTATTAAGATACATCAATCTCAAGTTCTACTCTAGCTCTCAAAAGAAATATGCTTTGTCAGCCATTAATTTTTCTGCTTGTTCCTCCAAACTTCTGACATGTCATCCCTAGTTCTGATCTATCTATACCCTCGAGCCCATTAAAGTAGTTTTACCACTTTTTCTCCAAAGTACTAATTGCCACTGTGTGAAAGCCCAATTCCAGTTTCCTTACTGCCAGATGTAACCCTGTTGGGGGCTATTTCTAAACAAAGTATAATCAGAAATTTCTTTAAGTTACAGCATACTTTCAATAATATGCTACACACATACAGCACTTCCTGAACTACATAGTGGAATTGCAGTGATTTCTGAACTAAGTACAAAGTAGTAAAGTGGCTACGATAAAATAATACAAGCCACAGCAATCAATTATTAACAGTCCAAACACGTAAATGTAAATTCAGTGTTGTAACTATTCTCAGTGAGTGTCCTATATATCTCCTTAGGGAAAGATAAAAATATAGACCTCTCCTTACATACTGTGGAGTTTTCTCACCTTTCTACCTTTTTTTCTTTATGAAGTGTTTTAACAGAGAAACACAATCAAGTGTTTCCTCTGTGCTCCAAGTCAAATGGATTGTGATCTGTGTTGTTGCAATATTAGACAGCTACAAAGCCAGGAGATGAAGAAAATAATTACCTTTGTTTTCTGAGAAGAAAATAAGTTATCTCCCTTTCCATCTTTCCCTGTTGCAATCAGCTGAATACGTAAATAACCTTCTAAACTGCTAATATGTTTCAATTTAATGTCATCAGAAGACAGACATTTTTTCTGCTTAGAAATACTAACATTTGTCTAACAACAGTGAGCTCCATAGCTTTATATAGAAACCAGTGATCTGAGAGACAGGGAAACTCCCTAAAGTATCACAGAATTTCTTACACTGATTTTATGACTGACTCATTTCCCTCTAATGATCTGAAGCAAATTCCTGCATTCAAATATAGCCCTGGGAGAAGCTCAGACTCCAGATGTAAAGTTACATTGCAGCCACATGTCTGGTTTCAATTAAAGGCACAGGAGTAACCCTAATTACTGCACCCACATTTTAGCATGTAGCTGAAGAAGGGCTGATTCCCAAAGGCTTCTTATAAAATGTGTATTTGTCATTTGAAGTATCACATGTACTTTCACAGTGTAAATATTTTTCCTGTGCTAGGACCAAATAACAGGGAGGCATGCTGAGAAGATAGCGTGGGAAAAATATTCTCTTCCTGTGAGTCAAAGCCTATCTGTGAAAACAATCCATAGCAGGCCAAGCATGCCGTCTCATAGCACCTAATTCTCTGCTCCCTGTCTTGCATGCTTTGGCAGAAAGAGCAACTCTTGGTTGTAGCACATCTTCACACCCTCACCCCTGGTCCAGTCACCAGCTAAGCCACATATGATGGAGGTACTATTCCTGAAAACCCCAGCCTCCTTACACTGAGGTGGCTCTTAAGGTTGACTGTTCATGGGCATTTTTCCTGAGGCAGAGCTAAAGAGACCTCACAAACACTAGAAAGAAGCTGCTGTATGCAGCTGCAACACATTACTTGATTATTTTTTTTTTTAAATACTGATACTGAACTGATGATCACTCAGGTGATCTGGGTACCTAGATGAGGAAGTGATTGAAATGGAGGTGCTGCAGTGAGGACAAGCAAAACCAAAACCTATCCAAAGTGTCTGGAAACTTCTCACTCCTTAAAGGAATATATTTTAAATACAGCATTTAATCTGCACTTCCAGTCTGTGAAAAGTACAATATGTGAATGAAAATCACAAATGGGAAGCTAAGAAATAAATGTATGTCTGCAGAACTCTTTCTTTTCAAGAATTACCATTTCTCCTGAGGACATACGGTTTTCCTAACAGTTAACAGGAGTTAAATGTAAAGTCCAAAGACTTTCCCTTAGCCAACAGAACATCAATTACAATCTACAAAAGAAGATGGGCTGTGGTTCTAGAATATGTAATCTTTAGGTATTGTTCATGACTTAGACAGGACTGCTGCATCTTCTGCAACAAAGGAAACAATAAACCATTAAAAAATTCCAAATTTGTAATATACTAAGTAACTTCTCATTCGAGAACCATGATCCGGATTAACTGTGAAGCATCTTCTGAGATGATAAAAAAATTCTCCTGCTTCTTCAAAGATGCTTATCTTGCTAAGACTTGTACATATGTGTATTCATGTAACTGAAGCTGAATGGGGGTATCTGTTTAGTAAACTGACACATAGGTTTGGATAGACACCATTACTTACTGTTCTTGTTTTCCCAAAGACACTAGAGCATTTTAGTGCAATAGAAAACATTGACTGTAGTGTCTTATGACAGTGCATATGGTTAAATATTCTCTTTGTGTTCACAGCTTTAAATTATAATGAACAGCAGGTTTTCTAAATAAAAGTACTAAAAGTTTCCCTGAACACTGTAGATCTTAAAGAACTGTTTGAAAACTAGGTCTGTAGAAAGCGAAGTATTTTATTAGTAGATTTCATCTGCAGTTTTCTGACTGAGTATTTGCCACCTGCCACTTCTGTTTACAGTGTCTACAAAATCAGTTTCACACTGAAAATCACTGACAACTACCTTTCTTATTTATTCATAGTTAAACACTCATGCCACCACCCATTTAAGTCAGTAGCAGGTTTCTGGATATAGCAGGAATAGAATTAAACCAAGTGTTTTCTTATTTTTGAAGCAAAATACAGCCTTGGCTTTTTTCATTTGGGGCTTTTGCAGGTAGGCATGCAAATGTGATGGTAAACACAGAACTAAGGTCATTTGAGATTCAAGAAAAGTTAAAAAACATGCATGGGAAGCTAATAACAGGAACTTCTAATTAATGAAAATGGCTTATCCTGCAGCAGCAAGGCTGTGTCCTTGTAGTTTTTTTGACAGAGAAAAAAACATATTGATTGAAGAGGTGTATTCAACCAGAATTGATGATTCAAGAGGTGTTTTCATAGACAGATTCTGCTTTATCTAGAGCCCATGGCAAAGAAAGCAGCCCTAAGAAGAGGAGAAATCAGGAACTTTTCCAATTGATCTCTTTCATGGTATCTGCAGGGTAGGACCAGCGGGCACCTTCCTTTTTGATTAAATTCTTACAGATGGTTTCTGCTACAAACAATTTTTAAAATAATTGAAGTTGTTGATGTGGCCATGTGCACTGTAAACTAGTACCTTCATTTTCCACTTCTCTGATTGGCCAGTCATTTTCCACATAATGTGCAAGGCAGCTTAATTATTCATGGCCCATCCCTTTCAAAAGCTGCTATTTTAAAAAATTATTCAAGTACAAAAAGCAGTGAATCTTTTGAAAAGCACAGTGCCATTCACACATCTTGCAAGACTGAATGCTGTAGGAATACAATAAAACACCAGTTTCCCTGATGAGTGTACCACTTAGTTGCTTTCTAATACTCTTCTGGAAAATTTGGCAGATAAGTATTTAAACCAGAGAAAGCTTGGTAAATATGGTAAATATGTGAATTTATCTTCTCTCTAAAAACACAGGCTTCTTTTTTTTCTCTAAAATGATGAAGTAAAGATGAGATGTTTTGTGAAATACTGAGCTTGCACATGTGATAGTAAGATAAATTCATGTTGTTAATTAATCGCAGTAAATACACATTTAATGACTAACACTACCCTGCTGATAGAGTACATCACCTCTGTAACAAAACTACAAATTCAGTAAATCAAGAGGCACATTTTGGCTTCCTGTAGAATGTTCAATCCGTGATGTTTTTTGTCTCCAGTGCAATTGCTGGAGTTATCACAGCTACTGATCTTGCAAATCCTTTCGTTCCACTTATTCTACTTTTCTTTAAGCATATGAAAGAAATTAAATTGCACACTGTTCTTCAGATTACTTTTACACAGGAAAAGTCAGCACATACAAATTACAGCAGTAGAGAGAAGGCAGCATGCACAACTAACTCAGGGGTAACTGCCATGCTCACCACATACTCTGTATGTGGAACTTCCCCTTAGCCTTGGTGGCAGTTGGATGTAAAGAACAAGGTGAAAATGTGGACCTACAGAAAAACAAGCTGAAAATATTTATGGGTTACTCAGCTTTGACACACCATATATTTAAAAACAAAACGGAAGTGTGTGACAGATTATTGCAGAAATCTAAGTTACTCAGATCTAGAAATCTAGATCCTTCATAAAGAAATTGCTCAAGTCATTGTTAAAATGTAGCTTCCTGGTTTAATAATATTTTCACTGAAAATCAGAGGATGATTGAGGCATTGATCATGATGCAAAGGAAAATACATGATATATATGCTGCTTTTCCAGACCTTCGATAGTGCTAAACAACTGAGAAAAGATCCATGCCTGTAGCTACATAATGTTACCAAACAGTAGAAGCCTCAGTCAGTGGTGCTCTCAGTTGTAACACACATTTAGAAAGATTGTGTGCTTCAAACCATGCATTATACTGATTTGAGTGCATTAGCTGCTGAATTGCACCTTCTTGTCAAAGCTGAATATTAAATCCCCCCAAAACAAAAATAGTACCATCTAGCTTTTTTGAAACTCTACTATCTGTCTCAGTTCTGTATATTTTAGTGCCAGGGTGCTAGGCGCAGACTGGCACAGAAACATATGCTTGGCTCAAAATGCTTGTAAATTCCTTTGAAATTCACTGATTTCTGTGGCAGGCATTTCAGATTAACAGAGATTAAACAGATTAAGAGATCTGGAGGAATAGATATCTAAGAAAGGATTAAAAAAGAACACAGTGCAGAATCTCTGACCGGATGTACCAAACACCAGACTATAATTTGAGGTTCAAATTCAGGGTTGAAATATGGAGGCAGATTAAACGTATTCTAACTGTAAGAATTCTCCTGCTATTTTTTCCACAAGCTTTTGTGGCTTTCTGGGCAAGGCCCCCAGGTCCTTTTCTCACTGGGAAGAAGATACTTTTTCCATAAAACAAGGGAGATCATTTTGCCAGAGCATTTGGATTTTCCAGAAGACTAGAATCATATGAAAAAACCCTTACCAAAAATGTCATTCAAACTAATATGATTCTGTGGTATGGAACCTGAACTTGGTGCATTGCATGAACCATGGGTTTATCTTCTTGGAATTATTTTAGGTAGAGTACCTATTAACTGTTCATGGTTATTCATACAGAATCACAGAATCACCAAGGCTGGAAAACACCTGAGATCATCCAGTCCAGCCTATAACCTAACACCATGACATCAGCTAAACCATCCCACCAAGTGCCACATCCAATCTTTTCTTGAAGACCTCCAGGGATGGTGACTCCACCACCTCCCTGGGCAGTCCACTCCAGTGCCATCTCACAACCTGTACAACCACATTTGCTGCAATGATGTTAACATCACAATATTCTTAGTTGGAAAGCTTTGCTCCATTTCTTACGTAGCATAATTGTTTTCATTTATTTTAGCATTATTTTGCAATATCTGCTGTTCTTTTGTGAGAGAGAAAAAGGAGAGGAAGGAAATACAGACAGAATAAAGGAGCAAACAGAAGAAAGCAAGGAAACTTATAGAAGGATATGAGGATTAAAAAAAAAATTAAGAAAAAGGGAAACAATTTGCAAAGGCACACGCAGTTCTCTTACTGATACATTCCATTTTCCCTGCTACAAATCCACTCAAGTGTGGTGGGTACTTATGCAAATATTTTTTTCTGTAATCTGTCAGCATATCCTATAGAAAGCATTGAAATGATAATTTCAAGGAGCTTTTCAGCAAAACTTTAGATTTAAGGGGATTTTTTTTCCCAGTAGTTACAGCTTGTGTTTCAATCAGCTCTGCTGGTTATGTATTACTCTCTGGTGCACAATTAAGAAAGGATACACGCTTGTCGACCTGATCTGGCTGCCAAGATCCAGTGTTTAGTTTTGGTGGTTTGTCTCACTAGCATCTAATGGGAGGCAGGGAGTAACATACCTTGTTTGGCTTCATTGTTTAATGAGGTCATCCTGTGTTAATAAAGAAGTGAAAACTTTCTAGACTTGGACATTTCACACATTATTTTCTAGTATTTGTTTTAAATGGCACTGATTTGTAAGTTAAAGGCCAGATACGCACTAAGATTGCATAATTTTACTCTTTTTTGTGTATAGATATTTCACTTCTCTTTCATAATATGTCTGTAAGGAACCTTTTTTGTATCTCCATCAGGCCTTCTGAAATACGATAGTGCTCCACATGCATCTGAGATCCCAAGATGGAACCATTACTTACCTGACTGCTTTGAAGGCCATGACCTGCATTCTTATGTGGCAGCATGAATGTGCACTAGTGTCAGCAATTGCCAGTTAACTGCAAGCCAGACCTTCCTCTGTGTGCCACCACAGAATGTCAGAAACTGTGAGGGCACTCAGTACTTGGTTCAAAGTACAGCAATTTACACTTCAGTCTTAGGAGTCTTTGAATTTCAGTCCTTAAGGAAAATGAGCACAGAACAGAGGTTGAGAATCTTGCTCTAGAAAATAGCATTTCACATGACAGCTAAAGAGAATTAGGCATATGGAAATGGCATGTGACCAATGGACAACCGTCAGTCATCCCTGAAGGTTGAAATCTGAACTCCGAAGTCGCAGGCAAAGACTGTAGAAGTTCTAGGCTGCATGGCCTTTACTGAGGTAATGGGGTCATTCCAGATTTCTGTTGCTGAGAACCAAACTAGTATCAAATGTAACTACTAAACACCTTTGTCTCAAGTCTTTAGGTAATGCAATGATAACCCAGGCTTCATAATACTCTTGGTTTAAGAGCTGTGCCACATCAAAGGCTCTTCAAGTATTATTTCCCAGCAAAACAAGCACACACCACTGAATATCTGAGCCATGTTCGTTTCATTTCAAAATGGAGCCACACAATAGCATGTATCCAACTTGCTATGTCACACTGGTGCTGTGAGTAGTAGCTCCAAGACAGCTCAGCAAACAGTTCAGCTGTTTCAAAGGTGAAAGGGCAGAGAGACTGGACAGTGAGCTGTGGGAGAAAACCCAAAACTGAACCAAAATTAAATTCTGGTCCTAATAAGTCTTTATTTACTTAGAGGAGTACTTCAAATAGTTTTTGAATGTCATTCAAATATTATCCTGAAAATAAATGCTCATCTGACTGGAAAGTTTAAGTCATTGTTAACTAGGTTCTTGATAAAAGAAATCCTGTAACAAATAATAGGTTCCATCTCTGTGTTTGTGTACAGAAAGAGGATGTTACATAGAAAGTTCTCCCTTTTCCTAGAAATGTATGAAACTCTGCAATGAAAAGGCTGACTCTAGTTGAAAGATGAAGAAAAGTAGTATATTTTTGGTGAAGAATTTCCTCCCAAGATGAAGACAGTGGTTTTTTTTTTCAACCTTTAGGTATTAAGGAGCATCCATAAGCACCACAAATCTTGTGGATTTTGCAGTTTTGGCAGGTTAAACCACCTAAAAAAACCCCACCAAACCAAAAAACCCAGGGAGAAAAAAAAGTTTGCTGCACTGTGTATGGTCTTCCTTCACATAGGGCCAGAAATGTTTCAGCTTACAATTTAGGTGATGTTGAAAATTTAGAACAGTTGTTTGAAATATTTGTACCTGCCAAGTTCCAATGAGACAAATGCACTAACTTTACAAGTATCCTGTGACAATAAAGAGAAGTTCTCAGAGTATCACAAGTATCTCTGCAGAATATTCATGTTGTAAACCTTTGCTCTGGGTTTTCAACTGTTTATAACGGGCATCTAAATCCCACAGTGCCCATAATATATTAAACTGACAAAAGTATTGCATTCCTAAGTAATGCCACTTCTTTGCTGAAAGTATCAAACCTAAGCTGAGCATTAAAGATATGAATGCATTTATTAATATTTTACTAAAGATTATGAGTGTTTTCCATAGTTGTAGAGCAACAGTTGGCAAGGAAAACAGTGAAGACATGTTATATAAATACTTGCATAACTGCTTTTTTTCCCCCCCATATTTGTTCCAGCATTAGACAGTTCAGCCAATTACAATAAAGTACATTACAGCAACTGCAATAAAATCTAACTGTATTTTTAAAAATATATCAACCCCATTAAATGTTTTCCTGCCACTACTACTCTCATTTCACTCTCTTAGTTTTTCTCTATTGCAATTTATTATTATAAAAAATCTGCCCACAACATGAGCAGAGATGGATGTTCCCTTTTAGCTTTTGCTACACATAAATAATAATCCTGTATTCCATCAGTAGTCCTTGCTCTTCACAGCTTCAAAGCCTATTTGAAAAGATACCTTTGCCTCTTATCTTCCTTTTATCTATCGTTTAAACTTATTTTTTAATTAGAATTTAGTATTGCTTAGGACTGCAAATTATTTTCAAAGAGAAACTGGAAGGAAGAGATCTAATCTTCTAAGATATCTCTAATCTTCTAAGAGAATAACCATTCTGTCATGATGCCCGTGACTATTTTACGCATGATATCACTGCACACTTCAGACTTTGACTAAGCCATGACTCTTTTGGTTCCAAAATTTACCACTGTTATTCTCAAGATCTGGAGCATGTGACATGCAAAGTGAAGAGCTGATGTAAATTGATACAAATTTTCAGATCAGCTATAGATTTCCAGCATCATGCTACAAATGTCACTGCTTCATGAGCCTACCAAAATGTTTTGCAACATTGCATGCCTATCTTGTAACTGAAAGACTCGTGTCCTCTGTGCTCTTTCTTTGCCTCCACACAACCAAATATTTTATCTGATAACTATTTCAGTTATTTTAGTCTTTTAGTGCTCATGTAGGCCACTATTTAGTCAACGAGACTGATACTTGGTTAACGTCTGAAAATTCTTATGGACTCTTGCTTAAACTCAAGTGCTGGTATTTTCCCTTCTATCTGGCAAGTTCATCTTTGGACAGGCCAGTCAGCAAAGAAATTATGCCAGTCTTATCATGCATTCTGCTTTTTCACTAATGCTGTTGCCAAGTATATTATTTGTTTATTATAACCTCCCAGAAAGCCCAAACCAAGTCCTGAGCTATACACAAATACACAGTAAAAGATGACATTTGACTCAAAGGGCTCTGAATAGCTAAAATGGAAAACAAGAATATGAAAGAAAGCATTATGATGTTTCTTTTAGAACTGGGGAAGTAAGAGATGCTGGAGATCACAGAACAAAGACTACATATGAACTAAGAAGTGAATCCACATCTCCTGAGTGCTATTGCACAAGATTTCAAAAATAAATATGGGATCAAAACACTTGCACATTTCTACAACTGAAATTCAAATAGATTTTGCAGGTAAGATTAATACAAGAGTATAGGTGCTATATATAAAAGCAGGAAGGAGTCCTCACTCTATAGCTTCATGCCTAACAGACACCAGTTTTAACTTCATTCATTTCAGAGGGCTCTGTAAATCCTTATAGGAAAAAGATTTACTCTTGGCTGGTTTTATTAACATCATGCAACCTGTTTGAGAACTTTTCACTTCATCTAAACAAGCATTAAATTCAATCTACAATTAATTGTAATTGTTCCCATCACAATTCCTTGAATTTTTTGAGAAAAAAAGAAAAAAATCAGTTCCACACTGACCAAAAGCCTTTCTGAGTTTCCTAAGCCACAAGACTATCTTTCCCTTCATTCCAATGAGGAAATTGTAAAGTACTACCTCTAAATATGCCTTGTGAATTCTATGGACTAATGGCTACATTTTCACCCAAATCTGAACAATTTGTCAATCCAATAAATACTTTTCTCAGTGTGAGGCAAGTGGCTTTACATTCTTAGATTGCCAGTACAAACAGACAATCATGAAGACAATTTCAGCAAAAAAAATTTAAAAAATTTAAATTAGGGTATTTAAAATTAGATCGATGCATATTTTCTCCAAAGATATGGAAATCTTGCCATTTCTAGCACTGCTATTTAAAACAGGAACTGCAATGTGTATTTTAGGCTCCAGGGTGCCTGAAGTCAGCAGTAGAGAGCCACATAGCTATTAATACAATCAGACACCCCTGCCTATATAACCAGAAGACAGCAACTGGGTATACTGTCTTGTGTTTTCAAATCACAGAAATAGTTATGAGCAAATGCAAAACCCCAATTTTTTCAAGCAACAAACTGGAAATCTTGCTGAGTTGTTCCTCCATTGTATTCAGCCTTTTACTAATGCTCTTTCGTGTGTGAAGAGTTTCTGTATTTGCTGAGAAGGGGAATCAGCTTTCCCTGAGCAACTTTTGTCAGTCTCCATCTGTATCAAGTGCCAAGTGAAATGCAAGATTAAAATGAAATTAAACACACATTTACCTTGGTCAGCATTAGAAAGGGTGACACATTCCTGTCTCATATACCATAAAGAAACCTATTTCTAGAATCTCAAAAATAACTGCTATTATTAATTAAAAACTAAAGAGTTTAGCAGCAACTACTGTATGTGGCATAGCAGAAACCCTGTTTACTGCACCCTGCGGAATCTATAGCATTCTAGAATTACACTAGGAGGATTCCCACAGAACAGATTTTCCTCAAGAGAGTGGTGTATTTTTGTTTTGAATACTTTAGAATGGACCTGAGGAAAATATTCATTTCATAAATGCGTGTTACTGTCAATTTCTATTTGTGGAGAAAATCGTTACAGGACTGTAGCACACCACCTTATAGTAAGACATCTTTAGCCACAGTGAAGCAAATGGATGACTTGCATAGAATAACCTCTGCACCAAACAGCTGTCTAAGGGCTAGATTCCACAATACTTGATAAGATCTTTGGAACTGGTTCCAGTCTCCTCCATGACAATACACATATCCTTGCTTTCTAGATTACAACACAGACCACTAAGATTATCTTCGTGAGCCACTGCCTAGATTACCTGAAACAATCAACAGTCAGAACCATGCATGAAGTGCAGGTACTGGCAAAGAGTCCCAAGAGATGTGTCCTTGGCACTCAGGCAGTGACAACAATCCTCTCCCATTCAGGCAGATACCTATGTACAGAAGGTACAGACAGGGGTCTTGTGAAAGAAGTGCTCTCTCTAAAATAATATATAAGGTTACAATTTGGTTATTGTCTAGGCTTAATGTACTTTCTCTAAGAAATTAGCCTGCTGGTGCTGACTGGCATGAGGAGGTGACTTGTTTGAACACTTGTACTAGCAAGGCACCATTCTCTTGGAACATCTGCTTCTACTATGAATATGCAAGAAAATAAATTGAAGTTTGAGCATCAGAGATTCTCAAAACATGCTGAAAAGAACATTCGAGGTATTGTCAAAATGTGAGATTTAGCTTTATTTAAATTTTAAGTGTTAAAAATCTTAATTATAACACTAAGCATCTAAATAAATACCATGAATTTTGCTAAATACAATGACAATAAAAATCCTTAAAAATCAAATAGTACAAAGTGTTCATGGAATTTCAGCAAAGAAATAGTAATGGCAGCTCTCTGCAGCTCAATTTGCACTTGCTAATAAAATATGCATGCAGGAATGTCATGATTTCTAAACATGATTACCCAAAAAATTCCTTAAAACATGTCCTATAGTTTCCAATCACTTAAACACACTTCATCTTACCTACCTAAAAAGGAAACTTGCTGCTAATCTACAAAGTACAAAATACAGCCGATACCTTCTAAAATCATTTCCTTGTTGATAACCTAGAATGTTGTGTCTGATTCTTCAGATTACTGAGGTACTTGTTTTGTTCAGTAAGACAAAATTCACAACATCTTTTGGTTTAACAACTCATTTAAGTTATAAAGAAAATAGCTGCATTTGCCACAGACTGTACCTTGACTCCTTGAATTGCTTATTTTGGCCCTCAATATTTTTTGAAAAAATGAAACAGGTAGTATTTATCTTTACAGAACCTGCCATGTTTTATGTTTTATTACACAACATCACCAGGTTTTTACTCTTACTGAAGTTTCAAGTGTTATATTTTATTATAAAGTCTTACTTAATGTTTTAATTTCACTGTGGGATCTGTTTCGAAATAGGCTGTCAGAATGACTAAAACAAATTTGGAAAGAAAGCATTAATCAGAAAAAAACAGACATACAAGACTTTAGTACTTTGTGGACTCAACATTAGAAAGTAATTTGACTTCTCATTTTTAGTGGTTCATCAAAAACTTAACTGAATAATTTAAGTGAATATTCAGCAAGTGAACCAGTGGAAGATAGGAAGGTGAGTGATTTTATTGATGGTCAAGAGAGTAATAACCCACTCCAGAACTAAATTCCTTACTTTCTCCTCCAGTGTGTTTGCCTCATGATCTTGCATTGTCATGAGTCATATTAGCTGCAAGCTACATAATTCCATGGGGAAAAATACAACCAAGAGATCTCAACAGGTGCTTTCCTTCTTTATCCTTCCATAATTTTTCTGTTTTAGATCAGTCTGATTTCAGCAACTGCTCTTCTCTCTTGAGAATGTGGAGCATGATGTCTTTTCTATCACCATTACAGTATTCCTTCATGTTTCCTTACAATCATATGGTTCATTTAAGGTTCTTGCTATTGGTAAAACAAAAAGAATAGTCATCAGAGCTGCAGAATGCATGACCATATGTAGCATCCCAGAGCAACACAATCCAAGCAAGAAACTTCTGTGCAATAAAGAGAACTTCCCATGCTTACATTTGTAACACATTAGCATGCATTCTTTGGTTGTTTAAATTACTTAATTTCTCTGATTAATTATGTGAAATAGCCTGTTACAGGAATCCTTTTCTAGCATGTCACCCCTTTTTGTTTCCAAGCCTAGAAAAGCAGGAGATCCAGTTAGGCGGTTTGAAGTGTATGCTTCCTTGTGCTTTCTTTCTGTAGTCTGGAAACACCATCTTAATCTGAACTACAAGAAAAGGGAGTGGCTCCACTGGGAATCTTGTTTTACGAAAAACTTAAGATCAGATGATTTCCAAGTAAGTAAAACACTTTGTTCTATTCATAGAAAGGTAACTAAACTTTTACAGATGTTATGAAAAATTGCTGTGTTAGATTTTTCTGTCACTTTGTATTCTGAGACTTCAGAATGGAAAATATGAGCGAGTAAAAATACCTTTTTTTCCTACTGATATTTAAACTAGACTAGTTTGAAAGTCTTACCACTTCTCTTTACACCAGCCCATTCACATAGCCTATAGTCCAGTGAAATAGCTTAAATACAACGTTGCAAGTAATACTGCATCCTTGTTTAGGATTTTTTTCCAGTTAATTTGTCTTTTGAACTTAGAAAATCATCCCACTACATACACAGAAATAAGTGACCAGTTCTGAAAGGAGAGCCACTTTAGAAGCAACATTAGATCAAGCCTGGGAGTACATACATATAGTGTAAAAAAGTACTCCTTTACATGGGAGAAAAGAACTTTTGAATTCAAATGTCCTAGGTTTATACATGGAGATGATTTAATAAAGATCTAGGCTTAGGCCCAGGCTAGTAATGGTTGCTGAACTTTAGCCACAGAAATAGCTCTGTTCACTCCAAAAGGGAATTACAGGCATAAAGTCTCAAAAAAATAGAAAGAATAGTGGAGCTACGAAAATCGACTGAGAAAGCAAACTGCCAGTCACAATGAATACAACACAGTTTAGGGTTCGTTTATTCTTCCTAGGAAAAAAATATAAATAACAGGAATAATGAACGCAAAAATGAAGTTATTGTTAGAGCATTAAGTCTGTGATTAAACATTGGGTTTGTCTAATTCATGAGGTGCGATAACATGAATTACTCTGAAAAACAGATAAGAATCCTTACCTAAATACAATGCGGATGCCTGGATGGGTTTAACCAGCCTGACGGGCACTGGCAGTTAGCAAATTGTTAGAAAGCCTCACAATGCACAAAGGCTGCCCAAATACCCCTCCCGGCTGAAGACCGCAGCACGCTGCCTGACCGCTCCCAGTCCCGGCTCGATACTTATTTCTCTCCAGACCGTATGTGGCTCGGGGCACGATACAAATGGGGCTCTGGGTGCCGTAGGAAAGGGTCTTCCGGCACCCCCCCCCCCCCCCCACCTAATGCCAGGGCTCAGCCTCACACCGCGCGGCGGCAGAGATACCCGGCCCCAACTCTGCCCGGCCCTGCCCTGAGCTCCCCGCGGGCACGTCCAGGCGCCCCGTCCCAGCGCTGTCCAGGGTCCCCGCCGTTCCGCTCCGCGTCCCGCTCCGCGTCCCGGGCGCCGTTCACTCACCATAGCGCGCAGAATGCCCGCGGCTGCGCAAGCCCCGCCGAAGGGCTCTGGGCAGGGCGCCGCTGCCGCTCCTCGGCGCCGCAAAGGTGTATTTGGGGAGC